>KK115391.1:729977-742644 GCA_000611955.2 Stegodyphus mimosarum | reverse complement strand
TGGAGAACTAACTGCAAACGGCAATAATTGGGAGAATAATAATTTGTTCTTGATTATTTTTTTAAAAATGATAAAGGACACCTACTTTAAGTAACTTAATGCAGTACAATCTCTCTAACAGGATCTCGCCTATTCCAAGATACAATATTTTTCCGGAGACATGAAAATTTTCAGAATTTACCTGTTCATGTTTTGTGATAGCGTCTGCATAAATTGCAGCATGTCAAGTCCAACAGTCGCGTGTTTCGATCTATAAATAAATCGTTTCGGTCTTAAATAAATAAATAATATGGAAAACAGATCTAAAATTAAAACCCATGCATATGATTTTATGTTTAAGGAAAACTTGACCCTATTTATTATCACATAAAAGTTTCGAATTTCTTAGTGGGATGACAAATAACTTCGAGTGTCTGCCCGCTTAGAAGACCATCGCAGTTGTTTAAAGTATTCGTGAAGTATATAATGAAACTTCATTACATCATGTGCTAACGTAGATGAAAATTCTTCGGCAAATCTTACGAATGTTGCCGATCCTTCGTCGGTTTCCTTCCACGTAACTAGCATGCTCGACGCACCAACTTCATCCTCCCTTCCTCATTATTATCTTCCTCTTTTCCTAAGTATATGCTCGATTATTTCGTTTATCATCTTCAGGAAGTGCCATCGAAACAAATTACATCTATATTTACACGAACCTGCGCCTTCTCTTCATTAACACTAGATTTCTCTGAACACGTAATTAAATCTAAGATGTCAAAACACAGGCACCAGTCGTGTTATTTTTTTTTTTAAAGAATTTTCGCCATTTATACCGACAAACGTTCTTTACATGTTTTTGAGGCTAAGACAATGTTAATATGACATTTTTCAATGCGACATGCTTCTGAAAATCATCAGTACCTTATTCGGGGGTACCTTTCTGGAAACGCAACACCCCGGCGATTCGGAGGAAATAATGCCGCAAACAGACAGACAGACAGACGATCTCAGATTTTAATAGCATAGATTATCAAAATTAATCATACACTACATTATAATAATAATTATTTGCTGTATTATTAGTTATAGTAAAAAATCGCTACGGTTTTTTCACAAAATCTGATGTGCACACCACATCATTTCCTTGTACGTAATATTAAATTATACACATTATGCATTTCATTTAAACTGACTGGGTTGAATTAAATCTACTTCATCGATACTAATCCTTACTACATGTTCTATTCAATTACTATAATAAATTTAAAACGATGTGTAAAGGAAATTAAACAACAACAAAAAAAAAAAAAGGTTTTTCGCAGACGATTCAGTATTTCTCATTCCATTAGGTCAGTTCTCACTTCGCGAAAAGGCAAAAATACATAAAAACTCAAAATATCTATATTAAAAATTACGATTAAAAATTAAATCCTAAACACTTATTTCCTCGAATAAATTCCAGAATTAATTAAGCGTGATTTAATTCGCAATAATAAAAGAAGGAGTTATCTTTGTGATTGCGAAGCTTAGTTTCTCTAAATTGGCAACAAATCCAATATTCTCCTAAGTTTCAAATATAAACAAATATGTCTGCTATGAGAAAAATGATTACGCTTAGCCACACTTAAACAACTTTTAATAATTCTACAAACCGTGCATGCAGATTTACTAAAGGCATAAAAGCCTTAACCGGAAAATAAGAACAACATAATTCAATCATTTTTAAAACAAAAAATGCACAATTTACCAATATATAACAATAAAAAAATTGAACTCACTGAGCCGAGTAACATAGTAGATATATATATGTTACTGTGAAAGACCGAAATTGGAGAATGTCGACTTTCACCGGAGAATGTCAACATTCACCAAATACGTCGGTGAAAGATCGATTATAACTTTGCATTCTTGTACATTCGGACCCTTACCGGTGTATGTCGACAATCACATATAGGCTCTGGTGTAGGTCGGAAAGAGAGGCGCCTGGCTGTTTTCCATAAATGCAGTTGTAAAAACGAGGGCCTCTTTTGCAATTCAAAGTCTCATAATAGTTTAAGTCGTTGCAATGAATCAGATTTGAATCCCATAATTTAGTAAGTTTTTTATTACTATTATTTTATTTTCTCATTTACTACGTACTGTATAATTAAATAAGTTTTTTAACTTCTATTATTTTCCTTTCTCATTTTGAATGTATTGTGTGTTTTAAGTACTTGTGTGTTTTTTCGAGACTGAATAACGGAGAAGAAAATATAATATTATTATATGTTGAACATTCACCATTAGTACATGGTGAATGTCGGCATTCACCGGTGTAAGTCAGAAATAAGAGTATTTGGAAAATATTTCGGACATACACCAAGCGACTATGTGAACGTTGACATTCACCGGTAAAAGTCGACATTTCTCCAAATTTCGGTGTTTCACCGTAACATATATACATAAATTTATATACTTTTGGTGCGGCCGATTGCAACCAAAATAGGAGGTGACATCTACATGTTATAGCAGTCCTATACACAAAATTTCAGCGTTCTGAGGCTATTCGTTTTTGAGTTATGCGAGATACATACATACGCACAGTCACCACAAAAAAAATCTCTTCAGAATCTATTTTAAATCAGTTATATATATTAAAAAAGAGTCCTTTATTCTGTTCTTACATAGGAATGTCACTCAAAAACATCGTTAAATTGTATTTGATAGCAGTCAAAATAAATATTTTCGTTGAAATATGATACGCGAAATTTTTCGCCATTAAGATACTTCCTTTTTACTTCGTACAAGGAAGTAAAAAGGTTTTCTTTTCCATTCATTAGCTGAAAGTTTCGTTAAAAGAGTGTCACATTCTATATGTTAAAATGTAATAACAATTACTTAATTTCGAATTGAAAATTTTACTGTGATTTTGATTTCAATGAAATGGATTACGCCGATTTGACCGTCTTTGCGAACTTTCAGTTTTTAAGCATATACATTTTTTTTGTATTTGTGTATGCACGAATATGTATCTCATGTAAATTTACTATGCATGTTATGTAAGTTAAAATCCCTGTAACCTTCGAATTTTATCTAATCGGATAACGAAGTATTTTACGTTTTCCCATAGGATATGCTAGAACTTCCCAAAGCATTAGAATCAAATGCAGTCAACCGTGCAATTTTATGTTTCGCATTTAATCATAAAAATGTCGTAAAATTCAAATTAATACGATATAAGCGAAAAACTCATTAAAATTTTAGCTCGCTTATTTTTTAAATTATCTGATTATAAGAAACAATGAGCTATATTATTTACACTAAGTACACGTATCACGGAAATAATTATTTAAATTTACAATAAATTTTCTTAATGCAATCTTCTCTTTTTATCAAATTTTTCCAAACATATTTATTCATTTACTGTTTTAGTGTCTTCTTTTTTTAATCTTAAATACACTGCTGGCCACCGTAAATGCAACACCCTGAAGGAAGCATGCAAATAACATGAAATTTAGAACATGCATTAGCGGACGTGAGATATGCAAATGATTAGAATTTCAGCGCAGACGCACATCACACGCGCCTGTGTCGCCACTTCAAAGCTCTGTTTAAGACTTGGAGTTTCCGGCGATTTCAATTTCGGCAATTGTGTTTTTCTTGTGGTTTTTTCAAAAAAACGATTAATTATGCCTCGTAGTATCGAGTTCGACAGAGGAAGGATAGTGGCCTACCGAGAGTGTGGATTACCTTTCAGGGAAATCAGTAGTCGTGTTGGACGAAACCAAACAAATGTAATGCGGAAATGTGACCACTGGATGCAGGAGAGTACGACGGACCCATGTGTTCGATCGCATCTACCTCAGTGCACCACTTCACGTGATGACAGGAACATTGTGCGCATGGCATGACGGATCGCTCAGTCACATCGCGAACCAAAGCACAGCACATTCAGTCTGTAACGCATCATCCAGTGTCTGCGCGTACCACTCGACGCCGTTTGCAGCAGAGTGGTCTGTCCGGCGGAAGACGTCCATTGCTTCGTCTACCCTTGACGCAGAACCACAGATGGCTCCTCCGCCAATGGTGCGATGAAAGAAGGATGTGGACGGCAGAATGGAATAAAATTGTCTTTACTGACGAGTCACGCTTCTGTCTGCATGCTGAACGATTGACCCATATTACATCCCAAGCTGCCACACCAGATCAACCTTGGCAACGTGTGGAAGCTGCTTGGTCTGCTGTACCGCAAGAACACATCCAAAGTCTCTTTGAATCAATGCCGAGGCGTGTGGCACTGGTGATCTCCAACAATGGCGGCTACTCTGGCTACTGAGTCTAGAAGGAACCACACTTCACAGAAGACTATAAATTTAATCATTTGATACTTGGTCAACATGTGATCTACTAAAGAAATTTTGTGATATCTCTTTTCTTGGTGTTGCAATTTGGGTGGCCATCAGTGTGCATTCGTTGAGTTTTAATAGTAAATAGAAAGAAAGTCTTCTTCTTGTTCTTTTAGCTCATGCGAGAACAACTGTCCTCAATCATTTTGCATTTGCGACATTTTTTCGTATCCTACAGGAAAATTGCTGAACTATTTCAGACTAAAATCACACGACTGTCTCAAAAATGTTTTAATGCTTTCCTAACGGTTGTGTTACAAAAAGCTTAAATCATATGGATGTTTAAATGAAAGAACTATTACACTGAAATGTGTTTCATAAAAGACACATATATGGTACAGATTCTTTTGTTACATATAGGTAATATTTTTGATAAAGATTTTTTTATATTAATCAGTAATTTCATTACTGATTAATATCAAAAATTAATTTCTCAGTAATTTTATTACTGGCCTAGCCCTTAGTTGAGGCTCTTAGATATCAAATGGTGTTTTCGAAACAATAAATAAACATCGTGAGACTGATCCAGTTCTAGGGTCAGTAGATGTTCCAGGCAATGTTAGTATTATATAAACTTAATTTAATAGGATCCATCAAAAAACATATTCACTTTTAGTTCATTTTCATGACCACAAATGTCATTTTCCATTACCTCTGCATATGAATAATACATACCGCGATCACTTGCTTCATATACATGGATTTATGTTTTAATAGTGAGAAAATTTTAATAGTTTTTAAAAAGTTTTTTTAATCTATTAAAATTGTTAGCCCAGAAAGGGTTTCGAAACGGCTTTTTGTGTGGAATCACTTAAGTGTCCGAATTACTTTTCAAATTGTTGCCACCAAATATTATCGCCTTGTATTATATTTAAAGAAATCAAATAACGAAGAACCTGCATTAACGTATGTATGTTTCTCGCAGTGTGAAAAAAAGAAGGTACATAGAGCTGCCCAATTTTGAATAACGTAGTCCGCATCCGAACATGGGCACTTGGAGCTTACCGCCCGAGTTTTGAATTACTTCATTATTTCGGTTAACCAGGATTTTGTGAAAATTTGTTTTTTCCGTTTAACAAAGGTTACTTGAGATAAAATTTTATCAAAAAAGAAAACTTCAAGGTCACAGCTTCTGTTTAGATAGCAATGCTTTCTAAACCTATCTAGTCTATTTCATCTTTAAACTAGGCCGGCGGTGTAATTTTGGACTCTCTTCTTTTCTAATCAACATATTATGCATTTACTACATTTATTAAGAAGTTATGGAGTTTACGTACCCTACATGTGCGAGATTACAAAAAACTGTATTTGCCAAAAAATTCTGAATTTTAAATAAAAAAATGTTGCAACGTAATACTGGAGTTAGGAGTATTTGAAGACGCGTATTCGAAACACTTTTTTTGGGCACGGCGGGAGAAGAAAGCTCGACTATTTGAACAAAATATTTTATTTAAGCCTCTGACCGGCCATTGTTTTTTCTAAGAAAGCACAAATTCCCCTAAACTACTACGAGAAAAATTATTTTCTGGATTTTAAAGTAAAAATTCTCTTGTTATTTTATACATGGATTTGTGAACTTTTAATCTATTGCCGTACTTTCTTTGAAATATTTTAATATTCACGTATTTATACGTTCTTACAGATATAAAAAAATATTCTAGGCCGTATATATACGGCCTTGCCGGTTAGAGGGTTTTAACAATGCATCGTGATATAAAGTACATAATTTTTGAAAGAGAAGAGGGAGGTGAAAGTATTCTTTCTGATTTTAGAGAAAATAATATCATGAGGGACAAGGCAGATGTAAATATTTATCTATACGCAAAACGTTCGCCAAGAGAAACATCTTTTTTTAGTACATAGTAATAAATAGTAAGTAATAAGTACTACACAGTAATAAAATAAACGTCTCACTTGAAAAATTCAAAGGTTTCCCACAGGGTTTTTTGTTAAAGAAAAGCACACACAGTTGGCTATGATATAATCTAAGCGATGCAAAAGAGCTGATAAACATGCGCATAGTTAATCATATTTTGTTGGTTTCGTAACCCAGAAACTTTAAATCTTAACTTATACCGAAGTTGAAAATACAAGATCTATGGCCTAAACCATCAATCTTCAATCGATCTGCTTCAGACACGGATTTAAAAGAGATGGAGTGCTTGGCTTTTATGTAACGTGATACTTAATCTGTTCCCAGGGAAACAAATAGATTCTTCCTTTCCCCTTAATCTTAATCTACCTCCCTCTTGTCTACTGGGCTTTTTTCGCGTCATTCACAACCAGCCTCATGCGTCATTCATAACGCATCCCCCATCGCAAAAAAACAAAAGCTGCACCAAGTGAGGTGCATCGGACCCTCACGGATTTCCGATTCCAAATCATAAGATGGAAATTCCACCTTCAGATAGCAGGGTCTCGCTATTCAAAGCTCATCCGAAAAGTGGAGATGATTTATAACCGAGAGTTTTTACGAGTGTCATGTCTTAAGGCTACTGTTTCTGCTTTTGCTGTGGCAAACAGAATAGGATTGACTTTTGAATAATCGCGGGGAAAGCAAACCGATTTTTTGCATGAAGCCAAAATGTAACGCTGTGTATCAAAATAATGTGGTCTTTACAGAAACAATAAAATTATAAGACTTGTTCGAAAGGTCTAAGACTCACTAGTCGGAATCATCTTCTTCCGAATAAAGATGGCGTTTCATACAAGGCAAAAGTTTATTTTTGGAAATATATAAACCACAAAATAAAGTCTGCAACTACAATGGGGAAATCTGAAGCAGGTACGTATATATGAGATCAGAAGCATTCTTGTTTTTTATTATTATTATTAACAATAACTCGAGATGTATTTTAATTTATATAAATTAAATTTATTTTTCACAAATAAAATATAAATCTAAATTAATAAGAAAAGTATTTATTGATTTTAAGTAGCTCTGTTAAACAGGTATAAACATATAAAACAGTGCGATAACTCGTGAAAGACAAGTTAAAGATATGTTTCGGGCAGTGGCATTAATTGCAAAGCAAGGGAACGATACATCCACGGTACTATTGTAAGGATCTTAAGTTGACTAACCTTTATTTTATTTTAAAACTTTACTATCGTCTCTTATTTTCCAGTTCCGGCCAGAATGAACGCGTGAATATGTTTATGCAAATTGTACTTGCTAAAGCTTAAGTATTTAAGTTGTGGCTTTTTGCCAAGAGTAGAGTAGAAAGAGAGAGAACTCTCTTACTACTAGTCTTCACGCGAGCTTGCCATCAATTACTGTCCGCCTTTAAGGCCAGAGGTTTAATCCTCTTAAAGTTAAAGACGTATTGTAGTTTTCCGCAGTTTGCGTATTACAGAAGTAGTCATTTAAAAGGCCAGTCTTAGTGCTAGTCATCTGTGTAAAATTTTAAAAGGTAGTTCTGTAAGGTTTGAGTTTAAACTAACAAAGTTTTATATTAATTTTCTGTTTCCTGTAAGTTCTTATTTCAACTTCCCGTTAGACTGAGCGCGCGTTTCAGCTTTATGCTAATTTGAAGTGGAGGCAAGTTTTTGTATTTAAAAGGTTAGCGAGGAACTTCTCAGTGTGAGAGAGCTTTTAGTCTCAGACCGCTGTTACTCTGTTCGACGTTCGCCTGACCAGCTAGTATTTAATTTCTAAGCCGTAGCGCCGTTACGCTATTACTTATTGAAGTAATTCTAAGTGCGTTGTTATTAGCTAAATCTTGCTACGCACTAGTGCTAGTTTAGCATAGAGGCCAACCTCGCGTTTATAGCTCTGTGAGCAACGACTACTTAATTTCTACTTAGCTCTATTTTAAATTATTTCATTGTTCAGTTTAGACCCAAGTGCGGTCATTATTTTCTGTTGTCCTTTCCGAGTTGGGAAGTGGCTGTAAATAGTAGTTTAATAAAAGGGTAATTTTAAACCCTCCTTGCACGCAGTTATTCTACCACAGAACATAGCTGCATTCAGCTCCCTGTTCAAGATCAGGACTTTACACGGTTAAGAACATGTTCGCCAAAAATATGCACAGAACACTCAGTCCTAACAGTTCTTATTTAAATTTTAGTTAGTTAGTAGTCTTACATTCTTTTACCTTCAGGCCACAAGTGGTTGGTCTTTGTAGCCCGAATTTCGGGAACGTCTGTAAAATCGACAGGCAAATAAAGGGGAATTTTAACCCGTTGTATCTTATACACACGCACGAACATAGCTTTTAGTAAGCTTCCTGTTCCTACTCAGGACTCCAGTTATGTTTGCAAAATCAACTAGAAGAATCAGTAGTCCTGATACTATAACGTAATAATTGTAAAAATTTGAAAACATTTCCTAAAAACAGAAGGGGGCCTCCTGTGTATAAGGCAACTACTTTACAAAACCTGGGTATGTAGAAGATTAACAGTGAGAAAGGTAATCAATTTTCTAAACACAATACTTCGGGCTGAAACAATCATTTAACTAAATAGCTTTCTTTTAGAGTAAAAGTAAGAAATACGTTAAGTGGTAAATTATCTTAATCTTATACTGTGATTATTATTACTGTGAATCTTTTAGATTCATTAAATATATAATTATGGATTTATGTAAATCGTCAGTAATAAATTTTAAGTTTAAATATGTATTTCTAAAAATAATAGTTAAAATATGCATTAAAAAGGCACTATTCTTTGGGATGAGTAATATTTCAGTCGAGATTAATACACCACCTATTCTTAATGCATATTTGTCGGAAGTAGAATGTATTAAAGAAATCGTTTCTCCTTAACTGAAATTTTTGGAACTTCAATAAAACTATTGTTATTCGTCATACGAAAAAACCAAAAGAAATCTTCGAGTAATCGAAAACGATTTTTTTTTTTTTTTTTTCGAATTATCCTACCGAATTTTCTTACCTCGAAACACGAAATTTCGAATTATCCTTCTTCGAACCATAATTTTTCAATGAAGATTTTTTAATGCTATAATGTATTTTTAAGAATGCTACTATAAGCAGTAAAAGTTGCTTTTATACTCGGGCCAATACAGAAACTACCAAAACATCATTCGTTTTATTGGCAGTACTCACCAGTAGCCGAAGGGCTAAAACCGTGAAATACTCACATTCTATTCCCTATGACTGAAAACACTTTTCTGGATTTTTGAGTTATAATGTGATGCGGAAGAATATCATTCAGCTCTCCGGGAAGGTTCTCATCTTAGCCAGAGAGAGCTCTAATGATTAATTAACCATCCAACCTCTTTCTTTTCAAAAGAGTGAAATTTTAATGCTATATGCCATTAAGATCCTGTTCCATTTCATTAAAAATCTCCTTTCGTTTTCAATACCTCTTCGACATTCATTTCACTTGATCATTTCTGATTTACTAAAATGAGAAATTAGATATAAAATCTGCCCCCCCCAAAACAAAGGCGTTTGATTAATTCGAACAATAGCATCTACTAAAGCATTCCGCTGTTACTGTGTCGACACAATTTGTATTGCGATTGCAGCTGCTTTTGAATTACTGAAAGAAAATTTAGCCAACAGTTGATGACTTAAATAGGCCAACTAGAATAAATATCAATTTTGTGAAGTTTAAAAACTTTAACTTACATAGTTAAGGAAAACCGAAGAGCTGACCATTGACCAAAACATTGGCGAGGAGGAGATTGATAAATACGTATTTATATATATATATATATATATATGACTATGAAATTAATCTTCATTCGCTTAGTATTGCAAAGAAGAAATTTCAATCAAGCTTTTACTAAAAGATTAAAAAATCAAAGTGTTGCATTTTTATTTAAACGTTTAAAAACTGTATTAATAGACATCTAAGTGTAATGAAATCTCTTTAATTTAATCTGGCCTAAGATAGCCATAACTGAACATTTCGCTCCAGATTTAGCTTATAAGGTCCTTTTTGTGGTTGCAAACTTTATATATTTCTAAAAATAAACTTTGGTCTTTTTTCCATGCCTTCGGGGTGTAGAGGTCAGCCCACTGGGCGAGTATTCCAGAGACCCGTGGTTCGAGGCCCGGAGAAGGCGATGCTCATTTCTTCAGCTTCTTGAGATCGTAAAAGTACCTAATAGCTTTCCAAACTTATCTCAACCCGAAAGTGGGCTTCATTAAGGCTTCTTTGTTTACCCGTCTGTAGGTAACATTCGTGAATCTGTCTTATTTCGGTTTGTCTAATCCCATTCGTGGTCTCAATAAATTTTAATAGCTTAATTTAAAAATTCTATGCATATTTGAAAGCTCAGAGTTACAGATGTGAGCTAAATTTAAACAGCAAGAGATCGTCACTCTTGACGAGATTGTGAACAAACACACTGTGAAACTGTACAAGCGAACTGTACTTAATTCTTTTACATGCATAATGAGAATACGTGTTATTAAATCTATCATCAATATACTTACACGTATCCAAATTAAAATTAATCTCAAACTAAAAAATAAACATATAATCAAAATTCAGACCCAAATTATTATTAAAAAATTTAATTAAAATTTATTTAAAATTTAGTTAAGGTTACGGAACAAACAGCACCAAGCAAAATAAGCTAGAAAGTAAACAAATACCAAGCCAAAATCGAAACGCGTAAGATCACATCAGCGGACACATGAAACTTTTGAAATACTAGCCAGGAAACGTTCCTACAACTTTCTAAGGAGTCGACAAAAATAAAACAATCTACTTCATTTTAACGTAAAGATAGTTCAAAAGCATTTGTGGAGACAACTTTTAGAAATTTCTTGTTACATGCAGTGTGTCGCCAGTGACAGGTTATTTTCCTTAAGAACTGCGAATTACGTATTAATGTCCAGCATTTGGTCAGTCCCCCCACTGCGTTTATATCTAAGTACCTCTCTCACCCTCAATATGAATGAGTAGAATATTTGTATATCTGACTGTTCTATTTTTTTTTTCTTTCTAAGGGTACAATTTTAGAGAAGATGTGAAAAAAGAGATACAGAAGTAAACTGCTGATAAGACCGTAAGTACCTTACAATGTCTTAAAAAGCAGCAGAAACTATGTTGAAAAGAAGTCTAAAACTTTGATTAATTGTGGAAAGATTTACAAGAGTGGAAGCGCTTGGCGGCACGATCTACAATTCCAGGCAGCAGCACAAATCTAGATAGCATGACTATCAAACAATCGTACAAACAATCAAACAATCGTACAAATCTTGACCCAAAACGTTTGAAGAAGATGGATAAATGCTAGCTTCTTGTTGCTTACTGATCCATAGAAATTTGTAGACATTATAGCCTCTTTCTGGCAGAATAAAACTAACCTTGTACTATTATTATTGTAGCTTATCATGACCAGAATTATTAATTAAAACACATGCATTTCTGAGATAATTTAGAAGCCAATGCTGTAATAAGACTGACTCTATCAAACATTCTTCTGTAAGGAATAAATAAGTCAGTACATTTTAAGAGTATTTCCAGGAATAAGTACAATACACATTGCCATGGCTACGAAAATGTGGAACCTTTTAATGTTATGAAATAATTGTTTTCATTTATTCCTTTGATAGAATGATCAATAATCTAATATTAATACCAATGAATACCTAATTGATTACTGGAACTGATAATACCAACAAATGACGAAATCCTGCTTGTGTGGAAGTGGAATTTTAAATCATTTTGATCCCTAGGCCAGTTCTAGAGCATTTTTACAAAATTCTTGTTTACAGTTATTCCTTTTGTAGCACTGATAACATGTTCGGTGATAGTTGAATATAAGAGCTGATATTACTAATAGTTAACATACCTGGTATACGTTACATATTAATATATCAGAACTGGTGTTATTGATAGGTAATGGACACGCACCATTTCTACGAAAGAGGGTTAATAAATTATTTTGATCCTTTAATAATTCTAATTATTAATCTATAATGAATACAAGGCATAAGTACATTTCTTAGTTTTTCCTCCATTTTTTGAAATGCTCGCATTAAATCTCTTAAATAATTTGAGACTTCTTTTTCCATGAATGACTTTATAGATTTTCATGGTTATCTCAAAGATTCTAAATTCGACTGGGATTCGAACTCCGAGTCTCCCGACTGCTAGCCGGAAGAACTTCTGATTGTACCATGGAGGCATGCCGTAAGGCTTAAGAAAACCCCTTATAAGCTTCTCTTGCAACAAGGTTCATCCTTATATGCTTACAGTATTCTACTTTTTGTTTGTTATTTTTATTATAAATAATATTTATAGTAAATAAAAATTGTAAGTATAATAATAATAAATGGTAATTATAAGTATAAAATTGTTAATAATGATTTATTAAT
>KK115391.1:709491-726884 GCA_000611955.2 Stegodyphus mimosarum | reverse complement strand
TTGATTGCGAAGATGTTTAAGAAGATAAGAAGAAGCAGCTAGTGTTCAGTAAGGAATGATCCAAAATTAACTCTTGGTGTCAGTTTCGTAACAGATAACAGTGTCATCGCCTGTCTTCTGTAGTTAAATTTTATGCATTTGTGACTCACTAAAATCCCATCTTATTTTTTTTTTTGTAATATGCGTAATAAAACTATGTTAAAACTGCTAAAAAACACCATTTTTATGTAGATAATTTTTTGTTTAGGAAAAGCGCTTACCTTTTTAGCTATTTTTATTTATTTATTTATCTATCATGGAATAATAAAGACTTCCACCTTATTAATTGATTTTCAGGATGTCCGCTGGGTCCAGTATGATAAGCCATTATTACTTAAGTGTATTTGGATGGCCACCCTACAGGGCTGTGATATTTCACTTAAACGCCGAGATGTTTTCACAAAGATCACGCCTGACCAACTCATTTTTCCTGTATGATGTGTAGAGATATTAGATTATTTCGAAGCAGGAGACACGAAAAATGAGCAATGCCCCTCGCCGGAACTCGAACCTCGGACCTCTCGAATACGCGCCGAGTGTGCTGACCATTGCACCACAAAGGCATGCTAAGAAGGCAGAAGAAATACCTTCTACACTCCCCCTTTTAAAGGGCAACTGGGGTTTTGGAGACCCAATCGCCAAATCCCGGCAGTGGAGAATCATCATCCACCACCTTCTTAGTTCGGGCGCCAGTGTAGAGTCATTATACAATTTTTTGAAACAAGGAAATCGAAAAAATGAACAATGCCCTCGCCGGGACTCGAATCTCCGACCTCTCGAATGCGCGCTGAGTGTGCTGACCATTACACCATGAAGGCATGCTACGAAAGCTGCAGAAACACCTCATAGCTGAAGGCAATTGGAATATTTACATGAAAATATTCTTTCCCATCTTAGAGACCAGAAGAAAAAATCCGTCGCACTCGTCGTCAGCTTGATCCTACCCTTGTAGAGACATTAGGTTATTTAGAAGCAGGAAGGATGAAAAATATGCAATGCCTTCGCCGGGGATCGAACCGCGGACCTCTGAAATACCGGCTCAGTGTGCTGACCATTACACCACGAAGGCACGCTAAGAATGTAGGAGATATACTTTATACCCTTATCGAAAATGTATCATTAAAAGTGGCAGTACCGACTGCATTTGTATTATGTTTAAATCAAGCAGGATTATTTTCCATTAGGCATTCATTTTATGAAAGAAGGAAATGAAAAATAAAATTTCCGACAGGCTTGTTGAATATAACTTCCTGTATTTTAGAAACGTTGAACATTCTAGATCTTCCAGAGCTTAGAACGCTTTAGATCTTTGGAAATTAATAATTATGTTTACAGTATAGGTAAACTGGGAATAAACTCGATGTTTCTCCTTTTTTATTATTCGCTTCTTTCATTTCATTCGAACTGCAGCTGATGAATTAAAAGTCTTCAGAATTTATTAAGGCTCCTAACTTTTGTTAGAACAAACCCATATGCACAGTTCTGTGTAAGACTGCGTGCAAATTACTGATAAATTGTTCAGAAAAGAAGGAGAAATATTTGACAGAATATTCATTTCAGAACTCTGGACCTGAACCATTCATTTAGCCACTTTGAGGTCCCCCCCCCCGAAAAAAAGAAAGAAAAAGAGCGAATTCAAGATTTTTCTTTTAAAATATTTTTTCATGTAAATAATTAGGTAAAAAGAAAGCTTGAAATATGCTTCTTGTAAATAGAGTGTTCCGAAAATTTTAAAGATAAAATTGTTCGTCGAAAGGAATGAACGATCGTATCAAAATTATTAAGTGAATAATTCATTTCTATAATCCGTTTTTCATTTCTTTGAACTTAAGGATGATAACATAAAAACTATAAAGCCAGTCTAAAATAGTTTAAAAATTAGTACACCTAAAACCATTTTCAAATGCAAAATGCCTTAAAAATGTGTATGCAGATAAAACTTCGAAATTAGTCAACAATGCACCGACATTGCATAAATAAATAAATGTAAAAAAAAAAATAAAATCTGAAAGCTTTCAGATTTCATATTATGCCCAAAGGGGAGTTTTTTTCATTCATACACGTTTCAAGAGCAATTAGGCTGATGCCTCTTCGAGGTAAAAATATTTAAAAGCAACATGTCTCTAAAATTTCCGACAAACAGTCTCGCCCACTGGAGATAAAAATGTTTTATTCCCTACAGTGTTCTAGTGCTCGCTTTGAAATCATTGTGTTTGTTAATCAAAAATTCGTTGCTTAAATTTTACAAACATGAAATAGATAATAAAAAAAAATTGAAATTCAAAATCCGAGCTTCCATGTACTCAATATTCGGGCGGAGGACTACGTTGTTAAAAATTTTAGGGCTCTGGGTACCGTTGTATTTTAAAAGTTGTAGAGTTTGAAAAAATTTATATCTTTGTAGAGCCATTACTTTTTTGTTGTTGTTTTGTTTGTTTGTTGATTTTGTTTATGCTGGAGAAGAAAAATGTGCAGTCCCTCGCCAGAACTCGAACCCTGGACCTCTCGAATACGCGTTGAGTACGCTTCCTATTACACCACGAAGGCATCCGGAAAGGAGATTAGGTTAGGTTATTCAAATATGGCAAAGCACACGACGGCTATCTGCCTAAAGGAAGGGATGCCATCATGGAGGACTTTCTAAGGGGAACTGGCTCGTATACACGTTAAACATGGGGAAAACCACGAAAACGGCCATTTCAGCCAGCCCGTTCGCGGAATTCGAACTTTGGACCGAACTACCAGTGTTCAGCGTCTTTACCGCTCGGTCGCTTGTGGGCCGAATGTGGAAAGGAAGAATACCTAAAATCTTTATAACTTCCAGATCAATGAATATATGGAAATATGCAAATCAGACTGAGTTAATCACGTGTAAGCGGTTTTCAAATTAAATTCTTATTAGAATAAACTACAAAATCTTTATCTTATAAAGTGGTTAATTAGAGAAAAATCATGAAATCTGAGTAGTTAATAAAAGTAATAAATCCGCGATAAATCATAAAATTTGAGAGTGAATTTTTTTAACTGGTATTTTAATACGAAATTAAGTAACAAAAAAAATATTATACTAAGGGCATAAGAAAAAGCTGCTAGAGTTTTATGAAAAGCACAATTTACGTAGATCTATAACATGTTTTAATATATCTCTCCTTTTTCTAAAATTTGGCACGCACCCATTATAATATTCTTAGGCAGCTCCAAGCACATATGCTTGAATTGCAAGGTAATGGAAATATTGACAGAAATGTATAATATTTAGCAGACATTTGTACAATAATATTTCAATGGCCTGCTTAAAATAAAGATTGGACTATAAAATTATAACAAAGTTACATAATTCTTTGACTGTCCTGTAAAAAATTTAACATATCAAATAATGCGGCGAAATTTGGAAAAACATCTTTGTTCTTTTTGGCTTACTATAGCATCAGTGAACAAAGTTACAGAACTGCAAGAGCTTTAGAAAAGCTACAGAACTTGCAAGAGCAATTCTACTGTAATTATTGGTTAAATTAAAAACACATTAGGTTTTAAAATATTTCGATTGTTAATGGAAATATTTTCAGATGATATACCATGGTTAGGTTTTGCTAATTACTTCTTAAGCTTTTCAAACAGGAGACGTTACGCAGAAATTATCTGTATATTTTTAGATAGACAGTTTATGAATATCGCATAGACATTAGGATTGACAAACGTACATAAAACTACATGGACGCAATTACTTAAACGTTATTTTCAATAAGACCTGTAAGACACTCATATGTAAATCTAACACTTGAATACAATATAATAGTCGAAATGACAATAATTTTACTTGCATTTCTAAACTTTTAACGACAAGACTGGAGAGAGGACGTCCATATTATCTTTGAATAATTTCACAAGTAATACCTCATAAAAATGAAGAGCTCTGTCTGGTTTGAGTTAGATATTTTTACCAAACGCTGCGTATTCGAACAATAGGTAAAGAAATAAAACAGCATTCAAAAGGAACCGACTAGGAAATAAAAAGGAATATGTGTCACTGGATGATTCTTTCATCTTTAACGCAAGAACCCGTCAAAACTACAGTGATCAAACTTAAGTATGCTATACACTTTTCTCTGTTCTTCCTCTCTAATGTGTATTATTAGTTAATAAATGAAATGAGAGGGGACAGACTAAAGGCACAGGTTTGAATGCAGCAGACAGGTAGCAGTTTTATTGAATTTCCAGTCAGTCAATAAATACAGAAATCTATCTGACCACGCTCAAGGAATTCTGCCATTGTTCCATTGCGCCATTAGTGACCGAAGGAAGAAGGTGGAAAGGCAGTCTCAGTACAATTGAATCATCTCTCCATGAATGGTGTAAATATCTTATACTGTCTCCTTAAATTAAACTTACATCTTTCCTTTTTACATTCATTAACAATTAACATTAGTGATAAAATAAGAAAGTAAAAAAACAATAAATAAATAAAAAAAAAATCTGAAAGGTTTCAGATTTTAAATTACTACCAAAGTGGCGTTTTTTAACATTTTGTGTGTTACCTTTGTTTATTAAATATCATGTTCTTCGCACTTAAACCATAAAATTCAGTTCAACAGCAATATCGCAAAATAATTTTAAAATGAGTCTATCTTTAGAATTTTCAATACACAGTTTCGCTCGCTGGAGATAATTTTTTTTTCCCCGTAGAGTGTTGCCATTGCTCGCTTTTAAATCGTTTGAGTTTGTTCATGAAAAATCTTTAAAGTTTTACAAAATATGAAGTAGATAATAAAAAAAAATTCTATATTCGGGTGAAAACATACGTTATTCAAAACTGGATGGCTCTAGGTACCGTTGTTTTATCACATTTGGAGAAATATACATATATTTATGCAGATTCTTCATTACTTAATTTTTTTAAATATAATACAGAGCTGCAATATTTTGTGGCATCAGTTTGAAAAGGGATTCAGACTTTTAATGTTTCCAACCCAAAATCGCAAAACGAAAACAACAGTCCCTTCAGGGACATAGCCCTTTTTTGGACTAAAAAAATAGTGGCATTTTATGTAGTCAGGAATGGTATTCGAAACGAGTAGTAGGAATATCGCTGAACTGAAATTCCACCAATAAAATGCAAATTCAGCAAAAATCAAATGGCACTAAACTTATTTTCATTATTAATAGACGAGAGAGAGATGCCACAATTTAGAGCTTAAATGTATATCAAATAAGTTACTTTATTCCCTTCTTCAACTTGAGCAAAAATGTTTCGAGTGATTGGTTACCATTCTGATTGCATCAACAATGTAGATTTTGTGCACAAGACTTTGAGATCTAACACAAATTGGTAACCATTCTAATTGCATCAACAATGTAGAACTTGTGTACAAGACTGAGATCTAACGCAAATTGGTAACCATTCTAATTGCATCAACAATGCAAAACTTGTGTGCAAGACTTTGAGATTTAACACAAAATTTTCGCCTTTTAGGTTCTTTCAGGTTCAAAAATGATGAGAGATATATTCACAAAGGAGCTTAAGGATAAAGTTAAATGTGTCACAATAAGAGTTAAATTAAGATCCTTTAAGCGAATTTCTAAGAAAAATATTTTTCATTTCGTTATCATGGATCGAATTAAGCTAAAAAATAGAACGGTCTTGCATTAGAAGCTATGGAATTGTTACGATTTGTTTTTCAGAACGATTGCCTTAGAATCATTCGGAAAATCTGATAAAAAAGTAAAAAACACTTCTATGTTATATACTTCTGAATTTCCATGTACATTGAGGTGAAGATTCGTGGTAACTGAGGTAAACTTGTCAATTAATCGATAACTTATCCACTAGAAATCATTCTTGATTTCTTCAGTTAAGAAAGTGCGTTTACTGTAACTCATGAAAGATTTAGTAGTAGATTTAGTTAATTTTAGGATTTTGCGGATTTCAGGACAGAAAAGCCAAATCATAATATTCAGACTAAAAGTGCAAAATAAATAAGGCATATTCGATACATTTACTTAAATTATTATGCACAATAATATACATTATTACATTATTTTATTACATGTATTAAATTATTATATATTGTTACGAAAAATTCGGCGGTTGCGCCTGTATGTAAGCTTTCCGGCATAGCACTAGGGTTGCCATAAAATAGTGTATGGTAGGGTTGCCAGATTGGCGACTTTATCGCCCATTTGGCGACCAAATTGGCGATATCCCATGGTCCAATCGGGAAGCTTCTAGAATAACTTCCTGTCGAGATATTTCTCGAAACGTGTGGAACTCAACAATATATATTATTCATTTATATTAGTGATTACAGGAATATTTTAAAGCATTAAGGACATATACAATAGAGACGTGTAAAAATAAGGGATACTAATAAAGCATAAATTATTTAATTTTTTTTTTTTTTTTACTTGTTTCTAACATTTTTCTAATAGAGGTTTGTTTTAAGACTTTAGGTGCTCCAGAGTAAGTTTTTTTTAAAAAAATTCTACAGGGTCATAATCTTTTGCTCTGTGACACAGCTCTGTTATTCTAAATATTTTAGGTATTTTTTCCCATGTTCCAAATCCTCATTAAAAGATATTTTCTCACTCCTATCAAATTCATTATCTGCGTCGGTGTCGGAATCGTTTTCTTGCTGTAATAAGTTCAAAACAGAGCCAATGATTTCATCATCGGTCATCTGATATGCCAGTGTTGGCTCATCTGAACACATCATCCGTACTGAAAACCTCTTCTGGGCTAAGATTTCTTTTCTGCCACTAACATAGAATCGTTATTATTCGGTAATTGTGACATCATTATTGGATAAATATTTTTTCTTCGGTATTTCATTCTCCATTCTGCGGTTTCTGGAACCTATAAATTCAATGTTTATATTTTGAGAGGCAGTGCGGATTTCAGGAGTTGGCGGATTTCAGGTCGGCGGATTTTGGGTATTTGACTGTATTATGGAACTTAAACTGTGAAATTTTCTGTACGTCAACTATTTTATTTTTTGCTACATTAAGATAAATTGACCAGGATTATTTTCGTAATTATTTCACTGCAACTTTATTGAATTCGGCTGCAAATTTGTAGAAGTTACAAAACAGCGAATGAGTGTTGCTTATTGTCACATGATCACGGACGGTTTAAGGTCTGCTGCTTCAAGGGCAGGTTGTTTCGAAGAAGCCTGGACTACGCTACTTACAAGTTTACAAATAGTCCTTAGACTACTCTACTTACAAACCATAAACAAAAATGTACCATTTTTTCGATAATAAATGCGCACTTCTAAACATCGAGGCACATAAAATATACGTTCCTAGACCTGACCTTTTGGTAATATTTGTATACGGTTATTATTGACTGATAAAAATAGACAGAATAACTGTAAACTTAACTGCGCTTATACTTGGGAGTTTTGTGGAAGTAGAATATTTAGACAGTGAGTTCTTTTTGCCAGTTTGCCTTCGGTGCTAATCCTTCTACTGGTGCTGACCCTAGCCACCTTTGTGGGTGTTCTCTGAATCCAACGTCGTGCGCCCTCTGTTACCCGACCCTTTCCTGCTCATAAAAAATCAAACAGCGGAAACAAAAAAACAGTCACTTATCGATTTGCGGCGGTTCCATCGATACAAAGGTGCTATCTGGAGATCGGCAGTTGCTTCGTTGTAAGCAGCAGAGCGTTAAATTGAGGCTTTTCCTGTTGCTCTCTGCAAAGCATTACCAACCTAACGATGTTCAGGTTCTCAATGTGTTTTGTGTGCCTTATCAATCGTGCACTATGTCTATATGTCTCGCTTGCGACGCATTTATTGTATGAAAGGTAACTTATTCTGGCAGATGTGTTTCTTCTAACTGTTTAAGTGTTTGAACGATTTAAATGCATTGCTTAGCTAATATTGCTCTGAGAATGATAACTATGATCAATTTTTTTTTTTTTTTGAGCAGAGTAAATGATCGGCATTGATTACTTGCACAAACATGCATGGATATAGTGACAATCGCGAAGAGAGGTGGTCGTTACTTTATACAGAGGCTGTTCGCACATTTTTTAGACGATGTATATTGTATTCACAAAATTAAATTACATAAAATTCTTGTGTTTTAAATGTTCTGTTTGACATCCCTTATTCTGAACTATCTTTCGACACCACAATTTCTAGGATAATAATGCCTTTTGAAGTGTCAGAAGAGGTATTCTATCCCATTATTCCCGAACAGCTTTCCAGAGTCCTGTTAGGGTTTGGGGACAACGTTTGAATAATGCAGTTTTTAAAAGTCCGAAAGCACAAAAGTCCATTGGTGACACATCGGAAGATTTAGTAAGGATATCAGTGAAGGGTACGGCCTGGATACCAGTTTATTTGTTCCATTTCTTTTAGGAAATTTACAGTAGATTTTGATGTGTGACTGCTAGCTTTGTCCCGATGGAGTCTCACGGATGGATGGCACTGTGGGTAAAGCGATGGTATTTCATTTAAACAAATTGGCGATAAAATGTGTTCCCGATACTATTTGGAGTTAATCTTGACATTTTTTTCCACTCTCTTTATTTTTAACTCGCCGTTATAAGAAAAACCAGCAACAATCACGAATCCCTTAGAAAAACTTTCTTTCGATACTTTGAACCATGTACTTAATTTTTTTTCCCCTTTTATGATAATAAATGGCTCTTACAATCATTTAAATACACCCATGCTTCATCTATTGTGACAATTGTTTTCCTTTTTTCTTTGGATAAGTGTTTTCTTTGGATAAGTGTTTCTTATATAGAATTCTGCAGCGTGTCCTGAGTCGAGCGATATGCTTTGGAAGAAGACGATGCACATTGCGTTTTTTCGCTTTCTTAAGGTTTAAATCAACGTTTATCATTTTGTTTGCAGTGGACACCGAGCATTTTAAGGATTTTGCAACTGTCCTTTGACTAGGAAGATTTTCTTTTAACATTAAACAACGTAGCTTTGCAATAGTCGAAGATGTCCGTTTTTTCCTTGGATACTTGTTTGGAAATTTTGTCGCAATCGACGCTCCAATTGACGTTTTTTTTTTCCTTTCTTGTTGATGATATTACCTATCGACGCTTTAGATATCACAAAACCATGACTCTCACATCGTTTTTGGATAACGGAGTATGGGTATTTCTCTTCGGAAAGAGCATAAATGTAGCCTTCGAATCACTGCTTTCTTAAATTCACCATTTTGAATAAAAACAAAACTTTCAAGCCACAGACGATAATTTTGACTTTTAAAAACATACTACAATTGCAATTACTTCTTTTGCAGCAAACAATTTTTTATTACCGCTTACCAAAATCGTCTAAAAAATTTGCGAACAGCCTCTGTATCCAAGATGATAATATAACATTAGCATTAGAGATATCTAATTCTTATTTATTAAAACAAAATAGACAACTAAAATTTGTATAGCGTGGGTGTCTGTAATTGCATCGGCAGCAATATTCATTTTGTATTTTGATAAGGCGAGTATTTACACGAATAAAAAAATTTAAAAAGCTGATGTGTACACCACATGACTTCCTTGCACGAAATATTGAATTATACGCATTTTTTTCCTGCATTTCATTTAAATGTATTTCCTGAAATTTCATTTGCGATATATTTCTCATTCAATTAATCCAGTTCTCAATAACACGGCGAGGCAAAAATGAATAAAAACTCAAAATATTTTCATTAAAAATTGAAAGATATAGAAAAATATAAAGCACCAAATACAGTTAAAACAAATAAAAAAACATTTAAACAACTGAAATTATAGTTTCTACGCAAAAACTAGCCATTCGGCCAGCGGGCAAGAAGGCAGAATTTTCGGTGCACAAATCTATAAGCTTCCTTTTGGTCCCACTAGCAAAAAGACAGCGAAGGTGCAGAAAGCCTTGATTCACTATTATGCTAAGTTTCAAATGTAAACAAATATGCCTGTTATGGTAAAAAAAATAGGCTTAGCGGTACTTAAAAACAACTTTTAAATTGTTGATAATTTTGCAACTATCACATGCAGATTAACTAAAGGCATAAAAACCTTAACCGGAAAATAAGATAACCATAATTCAATCATTTTTAAAGCAAAAAATGCACAATTTACCAGCATATAAGAATAGAAAAACTGAGCTCACTGAGCCGAGTAACAGAGTGGGTATGTATATGTTATATATATATTTATTTATTTATATACTTTTGGTGCGACCGATTGCAACCAAAACGGCAGGTGCACAGCTACATATTATAATTTTTTTTTTAGAATTAAAAACCATTACGCTAATTGACGCTAGAGGTCTCAGTGAGTTGGTCGGAATGAAACTCGTTTTTGTTGTTCAGTTAATTGACTTTGTTTAAAGCTTCAGAACACTTGTCCCTTGACAAGCTCTGTTTGGAGCTTTAAATAAAAAAGATTAACTTTGATTTTCACTGTTTTTGTATTTTTAAACTTTTTCTGTTATTTTTTCTGTTCCAAATGTATATTATAAAATTTGCAAGTTCATAAAAATGGAAATAGGTAAGGGATCATGGTTCTTATAATCCTTAAGTAATTCTCTCATATTTCATTTCCCATGTTAGATGGTATAAATTTTGCAGCACTATGCGCAGATTTTTCTACTAGTTTTTTCTCTCGACAACAAATAGGAAATTTGTCACCTTTCTCAATTATAACAGTCCTATATACAAACTTTAAAACATTCTGAGGCTACTCTTTTTAAATTACGCGAGATACATACATACGTACGTATAGACGGCACGAAAAAATCTCTCTTGAATCCATTTTAAATAAGTTTTATAATTCGCTTAGGGGAAAAAAAAGAGTTCTTTATTGTGTTCTTACGTACAGATCACATCATTAAATTGCTTTCGATAGCAATTAAAATGGATATTTTCGTTGAAATATGGCACCTAGAATTTTTCATGATTATAATATACAATTACCCTTTACTTCGTACGAGGACGTGAAAAGCAAACCGCTATTTTGCTTAGACAAGACAAGAAAGGTAACTCAGAATAGAACCTGAATCTCTCTAAATTTGCTCTCTTTTTTTGCTTTTACTTTTTTCTTTTGGGGGGAGGGAGCAAACCGATAGAATGAGGAATTAATCGTACTGGAAAGACATCAACCGATATCAAAGATTCTGGGAAAACCTAATTTACAATGAAAACGAAACAAGATTCAATTTAATTTATAAAGGGAAAAAAAAAAAAAAAAAAAAAAAAAAAGCAGCAAAGAATTAAAAAATACTTTGTTAAAAGACAGGTGAGAAGAAAAAGAATTAAAAAGAAAGATTATATCGAAATGTAAATTTTCAAGGAAATCCAGTTCATCGATTGGAAGATTTTTGGAACAATTTTGGCAGAGGAAAATTTACAGTTTTTGTAGAAAGAACGCCACTAGATAATTTAGGAATTTCTTTTCCCCGAACCATTCTATCTTAATATGGAATTTAACCTCTCATGCATTGACTGTTATATAGCGAATTACACCAAGGAATTCTATAACATTCTCCAAGAACCCGATCAGGAGCAGGGTGTTTAAGGACAAAATTTACCCCTATAATATTTTACTTCCTACGAACTTTTAGCATTTTTAAAACTTACTGTATTCTAGATCTGGATAAAATTCTTCTCCAAAGTTCAAAATTCTTTTTCTTTTCTTTTCTTTTTTTTTTTTTCTACATTATAAGGATCATCTATTATAAAGAAAATACCATTCAATGTTATGAAGAGAGCACTGGATAAATCCTCGTAATAAAAGCGAATCTGGTTCTAAATTTGCGCGCGTGTGCATGTGAAGATGGGGGATATATGTTAAAATGAAACTGCTCTAAGTGATTCCGTTTGCTTCTTAAATACTTTTTAATTACAATCCCAACAGACGCTGGAGAGGGAAATTTGCAGTCGGCAAAAATATCTTTCTCTGTGTGGCATGTGCACGACAACAGATAACGCATGAACGGCGGCGTTGAAAGTCTTTCACTGACGTGGGCGCGACGCTCCAAAAACACACCCACAGGAGAAGCTATCTTAAAGTAAACTCGCTCTCACTTTTTTCACCAAGCTTTCATTCTTCAGCAAACACGAACTAAAGAAGTACGGGGGGGGGGGACATGGGGGGTGGAAGACGAAATACATCAGTCCTTCGCTCCGCCAATGAGGAGATGGCAGTCACTTAAGCGTAGGTGGGGATTGAGTCACGATCACACTTCAGCTGTGTCGTCTCACCACCAAAGTCTGAATTTTTAAACCCATGCAATGATGAGTTTAAGCTGAGTATTACGGCTTCCCATCTTTTTAACGACGATAGTGGAATGAGTCGGTTTCGAAGGTAATTGGAGCAGAGTTAGTGAAATTCGTGGAATATCCGTCTTTGTATTATAATTCAATCTGTATGAAAATTCGTACGCACTCTAATGCATGTAGATAAAAATACTTTTTTAGCCGAGAAAGGCTATTATTCTCGACACGGCATTTTACGTTGAATCACTGAAAGCGCTGAATCACTTCAAATTGTTGCTACCAAATATTATCGCCCTGTATTATACCTAGAGAAATTAAATAATGAAGAATCTGCATGAATGTATGCATGCATGCATGTTTCTCTTATTGTGAAAAAGCAACGGTACCTAGAACCACAAAATTTTGAATAACGCAGTCCTCCACCCGAATAAATGGAAGTTCGAATTTCGAGTTTGTTTTACTGTCTATTTCATATTTTGTAAAACTTTAACGAATTGATTAATAAACTAATGCAGATTGAAGAAGAAAAGAAAATTCAAAGCAAGATTTTTCCATAATTGAAATTTAAAAATTCTAATAACTTTATTTACTCTAAAAATTGTTGTTTACTGCTCTAATATCGATTATCTGCTTATATTATCGAATTCACAAAATAGTTCGAATTTCTCAATTATTAGCAGCTACGATCGTTGGGAAACATTGAACTCTTTTTGTAATATAATCATTTTGTAGTAATAATTTTGTATATAATATAAAGGAATTTTATAAAAGTTATTAGGATTAAAAAACCTAGAAAAAAAACGTAAGAATAGTGGAATGAAACCTATCCTTTTTTTTTTAAACACATTGCAAAAAGATGCATGTAAAATGCACGTTTGTCTGCTTTTCTAATATAATATAATGTATATGTATTTTAAAAACTTTATTAATTATTAAACAAATCAGAAATACGCTTTCATAAATTTTAACAACATTTGCTATGTTTACTTTTACATGGCAAAGCACACGAGGACTCGCTGCCTAATGGAAGAAATGCCTTCGTGAAAGGTTTCTTAAGAGAAAGGGATTGGTAATTACGATACATCTTGGGAAAACTATGCAAATAACCACAGAGAAAAACCATTTGCCTGGATTCTTATCCGAGTCAAACTCTTTAATGGCCTTAACCACTCAACCAGTGGGCCAGTGGGTATACCAGTGCCATTCCCATTTTATCCATTTTCATTCCCATTTGTTCGGTTCACGTAACTCGAGAAATCTAGTCCTTGAAGTTAAGCTCAGTTACAAATGTTTAATACGCGATAAATGAAGACTCTCAATTGTATTTAGTTTTCTCTGTTGAAATGAATACTGAACAGTGGTTAATTTCAATCAATTACTAACTTAGATTATTTTTATTTCAGTGACCCAATATCTAAAAGCATGTGCCGTTATAAGATTCTTTTAGCGTACTACTTTTTATTGCAGTTAAAATCAAACCAACTAGACTGATGCGTAGAAATTTGTTCCCGAGAAATTGTGACCATTGATAAATGGCCTTTAGTTTTAATACAATTAAATATGCAACGAAAAAAAATCCGTAGACTTAATAGGTTATCTATATGAAGATTTTTACCGTAAGGAGCTGGATAAAATTAAATGTATTTACTTTTTTTAATTCAATTTTTTAAATGTAAACAACACATGAAATATCTTTTTTCTATCATTTTAATTACGATTTTTTACCAATTTATTATTATTTTCATATTTCAGATTTTTTGCCAAGATAGAAAACTGTTAAGCATTTTTTTTATCTATTTTTTCTAATTATGCATTGGCGACATCTAAAAACTTTTTAAAAACTAGAATCGTGACTGAGAAAAGTTTTTGGCCTTCCGAAATGGATGGATTTTGCATTCACATATTATGCAAAATCTAGTTTGTTAATCTTTGCAAACACTGGTAAAGCGTATGAATACTAATCTTATCAGATATATTTTAATTCCCTTTAGCGACGCCACGAAAGAGGTGTTTATTATTTTCATTACGCAGAATCCATGACTTGGTAAGCTTGAAAACAATGCCACCTTATGAATAAGAGATGTAATGAAATAAATGCACGGCTACGTTTTGCATAATTCTTTCTTTAACTAAACAAATGTACATCTTTTCGCTTGGTAGTTAATTTACAGTGAAATTATACCAATCTGCACAAGGAGATCAGACTGATGCAGATCAGCTTATGATTTTATTCTTTATTAGTTTTTTAAATACTTCAAAACTTGAGTGGTAAAGATGAGACAGCAAACTGAAGATTCCATTTCAAAGATCCTTTCTTTCTTTTGGTTCAAATTTGAATTTTATAAAATGATGCCATGACGTCAACTAAATTTTGATACCAAAATACATTCCAGAGGCCCTCGATGATTCTTCCGACTTAAACCATTCCTCCCCAGATCCGCATATCTCATCCGATGAGAACCTGACAGCACTAAATATACAAAAGATCTCCAGAAGCCGAAACTAAATTTGGACCAGGAGAGAGACATCCCTCCGCTCCTTTCCTAATGACCCGCGTTCCCGTGGTGGAACTTGAAAGAATAACAACGCCTGCCTTCTTCTCGAGGTATTCCAGGTTAATCGCAAGAGTGGAACGACCCGGGACTGCGAGGAGCACATCCGATATGAAGATCTGTGGGCTCGTTGTTAGATCGTTTGTTTTAGAGGAAACATTATCTACGCGGTGAGAAGAACTGACATGCAATAATTGAAGGGCTCTAAGGGGGATTTTCAAGGAGGTTAATTTTGTGTGAGGATATGATGGCACAGCATCAGACTGGCGTTTCTTTCTTTCTATTTCTTTCTCTCTTTTTAAAAAGAAAAACTTTTGAACAAGTTTCAGAAGGAGAAATTAATTTTGAAAGTGGTTCTTACATTTTTCGTTAACACGTAATAAATAGATTTAGTTTCGAAGTCTTAATTTAGTGCGTAACAGAGCATTCTATCGTCTTAGCCTTCATTAAAGTGAGTAGTTATAAAGCAGAAATAAATCGTGTCACGTTAAAAATAGACTCCCACGGTTAGTGAACGTTACAAAGTAGTAGCAAAGTTGTATGCACACAGTTAGTTACCTTACATTGTAAGGTTTTAGTTTAAACTAACAAAGTTTTATGTTAATTTTCTCTTTCCTGTAAGTTCTTATTTCAAATTCCCGTTAGAATGAGCGCGCGTTTCAGCTTTATGCTAATATGAAGTGGAGCCAAGTTTTGTATTTAAAAGGTTAGCGAGGAACTTCTCGGTGTGAGAGAGCTTTTAGTCTCAGATCACTACGGCTCTGTCTGACGTTCGCCTGACCAGCTAGTATTTAAGTTCTAAGCCTTAGCGCTGTTACGCTATTACTTCTTGAAGACATCTAAGTGCGTTGGTATTAGCTAAATCTTGCTACTCACCATTGATAGTTTAGCATAGAGGCCAACCTCGCGTTTATAGCTCTGTGAGCAACGACTACTTAATTTCTACTCACTTTATTTTAAATTATTTCATTGTTCAGTTTAGACCCAAGTGTGGTCATTATTTTCTGTTGTCCCTTCCGAGTTGGGAAGTGGCTGTAAATAGTTGTTTAATAAAAGGGCCATTTTAAAACCCTCCTTGTGTGCAGTTATTCTACCACAGAACATAGCTGCATTCAGCTCCCTGTTCGAGATCAGGACTTTGATAAAGTTACGAATATGTTCGCCAAATGTATGCACCGAACACTCAGTCCTGACAACATGACATACAGTAACATCTGCAAGGTTTTACGATTGATTTTTTTTCTTACCAGTGCCAGGAGGCTTTCAGATTCTCTCTAATGGCAGTGATTATCAATATATTTCTTCTGCATTTTTTCTTTTGTTTGTTTGTTTATTTTTACGCATTTGATACAAATGATATAAATGGAATATATAATATGCAGTTCATGTAGAACTCAGAAACAGTAACGTTTTCTTTACGCATTCACTTCATTATATTCACAGTTTGGCGAAACGGGAAGTGTAATTAATATTAATCATCCCCTTACTCGCCAGATCTGATATCTGCAAGCTATTTCCTCACCCTGCAGCGAAATCTCATCTTAAAGGAGTACTTCCAGATTTTGAGAAACTCAAGAAGCTTAATAAAGGAATGAAATCCTTTTAACAAGTGGCTTCCTCAACAACATCAAAAAAACTTTATGAATGGAATGAAATATGCATAATATTTTGAAAGAATGTAGGTATTAGTAGAATGTAGCTAAGCAAGGATAAATGTATTTTCTTCGAACATCCATTTGCCACGAACACAGTCCGTTAAACTTCCAAAACCACTTTCATGCATTACAGTTAATAAATTACATAACTAAAAGCAATAAACAATATAGAAAGCACAAAATGCGATGTATACAAGACGAAAATATATGCGAACGTATTACGTAAATAAAAACTGCGTTACGCGCGTTTTGAACTCACATTTATTTATTTATTCAATATGCGAGTGACGTATGTTTGCGAAAATTATTTTTGTTGAGACATTTCGAGAAATTTAGCTGCTGTTTATATTTTTTTGTGAGTTTAAACTATAAGTAACTTTAAAGTTCTCTCTCGCTAAATTTCCTTTAGAATATAGACTCTCTTTAGGACAGCTTATAGTGCCTCTTTAGAGTATAGTTAATTCCATTTAGATTATAGTATGCTTTATAAAATTAGCGAAGCAAGACCTTCGTGTAGGATTAGTTAAGAAGTTAGTCGATTTCGGGAGCAAACAGGTGCACATCCCTCTTCATTAGGAGCAAAGAAATCTGCAAGACTGAACAGCTCCCTTCTAAATCTATAGCTTGGTAGATGAAATGAATTAATACTAAAGTTGCAATTTTTTTAAAAAATCCTATTTCCTTTTTCGTAAGTTTCGTGTTTTGTTTTTTAATATATGAGTAAAATTCAAAGAACTTTCACTCCAAGGGCGAATTTATTCCTTAAAAATTAATTGTGTAGTTATTATTTCCTCCTTTCTTTAAAGAAATTCACATACCACGTTGCTCTCTCGAGAAAGGGTTGAGAAGCTTAGAATGAAATGGCGAAAGAACTTTTCCCTGCAATGACATTCATAGTTTTGGAATGACTGGTGAAAAAATTCTCAA
>KK115391.1:667735-692862 GCA_000611955.2 Stegodyphus mimosarum | reverse complement strand
TTCCCCCCCGGATATGTCGCCAATTGAACATGTGTGGGATGTCATTGGTCGGCGTCTTGCTAGTGATCCTCGTCCTGTTGCGTCTGCAGACGAACTTTGGGTACGCGTACAAACGATATGGAATGCTCTTCCTCAAGACATTCAATGCACTTATTGCGGCGCGTGGTGGCCACACAAAATACTGATTCTGATCTCTTGTTCTTGTTTGTTTGCTTTGAACATTTAATCATTTATTTGTACCACTACCACTCAACTGTGTATTAAATAGCATTCAATTATGACGATTCCTTCTTGGTGTTGCAATTTTCACAAACGTGAGTGTATATTACTCTATTTCCATATTAACTCATATGAAGTCTTTTCCCTCCTTAAGTTATTTTAAATAACCCTAAATTTACGAAGAGAAGACGATAATATGCTTTCTAGTTAAAACAAAATAGAATTCAGATTTAGAAATGAGTGTACATCCAAAAAAATGAAAATGATGTAATAGAGTACTATTAAGTTTTGTAGTATCTACAAATTTATTTTTCAGAGTAAAGAAGAGGGCTGTTTTCTTTGCAATGCAGCCAGTAATTTCGTGTCCGAAAATGTATAACTTGCTTTAATTAGGAGAGTTATTTCTTGTAGCTGCATCAGAAAGATGAGTTTCAGAAAAATTGCCATTTTTGTCTAGCTAAAGAGCATACTAGAACTAGTAGCTGAAGCATACTAGAACTTTACCTAGAAATGCATTCTATGAAGCTCTTGAGAAAGAAACTTGTAGAAATGATTGTAATCCAAAAAATGAAAGTTATATTGTAGGGTTTATATTTATTTTAACTAACATTTATTTTAAGTTCATATTCCTTTCCTTTTTAGCCTTCATTTTTCCCCTAGAAATGCCCGTGCCAGAGTATGTAAATTACTGTAGCACGCGCAGTTTATTCAAATTTAGCGGAAGCTAGTTGAGTTAAATAGTAGACGAAACGAGCGTGAAAAAGTCTTGCTTTTGAAGCTACGCTGGAGAGATTGCTTGGTAGAATTTAGATCAGCGCGTGTCGGCTTTTGTGCCTAGCTTTGCAGAAGAACCTTCAACTGTTAAATCAGTAATCTTGCTGAATATCAGCGATAATTAAAAACGCGGTTAGTTAAGATCTCAGAGCCTCGTCGGTAGTGTTTGACATTTGTTCATCTAGTTTCTTATTTTCAGTTTTACCTTGCTTTTAGTTCAACCGCCGAGTTGGCGCAGTTTGTGAGCGTCGAGGAGACGCAGTTGTAATTTTAAAAGTACAATAAAAGGGTTTCAACCCTTTCGCACGTTTTTGTGACTCACTATCCCAGTGACTGACAAGTTGGGCCAGAGAGATCTTACAATATAACAGAGTAATATACATTTTTCAGTATGTGCGATTTTTTTTTTTTCAGATTAAGGAAGGAGACTGTTTACCGGGCAAAGCAAAGCAGGCATTTAAAAGTTTTACGTTTGTTGAGAAACTATACCGGTTATGCAACTTATTCAGCAAAACTGATTTTATATTTAATTACATATTTTCGATGCCTCAACTCAAAAACTCTAAAGTAAGCTAAAACAAGTTATAAGGTATTTTCCCGCCTTCTTCGCATGCATTCGTGGTGTAGTGGTCAGCACGCTCGACGCGTAAACGAGAGGCTCGTGGTTCGATTCCCAGCGAAAGAGTTGCTCATTTTTTGCCTCTCCTCTTTAAAAAAAAAAAAAAAACTATATCACTGTATGTTTTCAATAGGCAGAGTAAGTCTGCCTATTGAAGATATACAGAGTGACTTCACGAATGCGTTGGATCGCGAACAAATTTTCCAAACGGAAAGTGCCTTGGATAACGAAATGTCTTTCGAGATACGAACAGGTAAGCTTGCAACAAGTGATACTCCAAAATGCAGTGAATGAAATATCTTCAGAAGAAGCAGATGGAAGGAAAGATGTTCCTAATTATCTGATCCTCAAAATGTGTGCAAAATGGGATAACTACCAAAGATCCATAAAACATTATCACCCTTTCATGAAGCAGTAGTAAGCCATAGCATAAACATTTGAAATGGCAATACCACGTTTTGCTTTGAGAACGCTTTAAAATGTAGACAGAAAACAAATCACAATGGGCAAAGGCTCAGTGATTCTCAAGTAGAGGTACGACAGTTAAAAAGACGAGAGAGAAAGGGGGGATGAAGAAAAAAAAAGAAAGCAACTACCTGATTTTTTTTTTATGGAATAGCATTTCCCTTTCAAACAATAACATTTTGCATCTTTAGCTTCTTAGACGTTTGTCAATTTTCCTTTAGAAATAGGATACAATTTAAGTTTTCCTAGTTTTTATATATTCAGTATTGTGTAAATATTGTATATGTGTTAGATTTACTGTATTCCATTAGTTCTGCGTTAGGAATTTGCACACAAAATACTCTTTTCTAGGCAATCATTTAGGATCCAGAAACGATTTGATTCAATTTACATTAATACCATGAGGAAAATTGTTTCAGTTTACAAATATTTCGGGTAACGAACTATCTTCAGGAACTAGATAAGTTCTTCAACGAAGGTATTACAGAAATTCTTAGTTAAAATTTGCTGCATTGTGTGGTACATATTGTATTATGCCCGTATTATTAGCATGATTTAGCTTGGAACAAATATTTTTTTTTCATTCATTGGAAAATTAGAGATGTTTATGTCTTACGTCATTAGGAGCTCAACCATTTACTAACACATGAAACACTTTAAATGTTATTGTTTTCGTTTACATTAAATTTCACGATAAAAATTAAATTAAGGATTAATTTCATGATAAAAAAAGAGAAAATGTTGCCGATAAAAAGTAAATAAGATACACACGTTGCAGACAATTTTTAAAAATGTAATGTTAAATATTGTATGCAAATCATATTTTTAAGCTAATTTTTTTAATCCCTTTCACGTGTTAAACTGCAATTTAAGTGGTCAGATTTCAAGGTGTTATTGGCACTAGAAACATGAATAATATCTATAGAGAAGACTTAACTATGTCCAAAATTACGTCTGGATTAGTGTCGTGAAATCGCTTTCATTATTCTATAAGGTATTCGTCCTCCATGCACTGCGCGAGTCAAAACGGATCTCGAATTTATCTTTTAAGAGGCTTGGTAAATAGTTAGGTCTCATAACATAAACTTCGCATATTATTGTTGACATAAAGAGTTCCGTAAGATTATGCATCTTCCAAATTATAGCTTTAATTGAGAGGCTTAAAAGCAATAAACAAAACTCCTCAATATCTTATATCTTTATTTTGTTTTTTAGTGTATAGCTAATAGTTTAACTTTATAAAATTTTAAATTTATAATATATGCAAGAGACGACTATTATGGCATTTGCAACATTATTGTAATCGATAGAAGATGTTTCTAGCATCCTTTGTTACGTATCTTTAGTAGAAAATCATTGCTTAAAGGACACTACTTTGCAGTAGTTTTTGTATAATAAGGACCTTAAAGAGAAAAAAGTACCGAGCTCATTGCTCGATTTGAGGGCTTTATAAATTTTAGCTCGTGATGAGCATAATTAGTTGTAATTCTGCTGATAAAAATTACAGTAAATTTTTTATCAAACATAATAATTTTTCATAATTGGCCATAATTTTACATTTTTAAGAAAATGCTTGAATGAATTCGAAATGTTTCAGTAGAGAAAAAATATTTCAAACACAAATTTTCAGTAATAATTTTAGAGGAAGTTCTATTCTAGTAAAAATCTTAAGAAATTTTAGTACCACGGTTCCGAAAGATACAAAATGATGGATCCGAAAGATGAGGAAAATAAGTCGTCTCAGTTAAAGAATTAATAAACTTTGCTTTATTTGAAACGGTATAAGCGACATCCATTATTTTATAATATTCGAAATTTAAAACATTTATATATCTCTGCACTGAAACGAAGAAACAAAAAATATTTTTTCCAGCTTGGTTTTAATCCAAAGATTTTTGCACTGACATCTATGCTACTGGAACTCAAAGCAAAAAGTTTTAATTTTCTTTTCTCCTCCATTTTTTTTAAATAAGGATTTTTTAAATTACTCTTCTATTGTAATATGTCACATTAAAAAGCTCTGATACATTCTTTTTTTTTTTTAGTTAAAAATTTAAGTTTACTTCACTAAGGTATTCATTACACACTTTCATTTCTATTCCTGTAGGAAAATAAGATTATTTTCTCATTCATTTGCGCAAATAAATGAAATGTAGTAGAAAGTTTTTTTTGTCAAGTGTTGGTAATCTGATGGTTAAGATTAATTACGTCTCTAAAATTTGATGAAACGGTTTGGATATAAAACTTGGTTTACTATTGATGATAATTTCGATGGCCAACAGATGCATTTCGAAACACGAAGATGATTCAATTAGCAATTTTTTTTTCTCTGTATGTGTGTGTGTGTGTGTGTGTGTGTGTGTGTTACTCATTATTTTCATTGTAGCCTATTTTGACATGCCTAATCTCGCATCTTCAGATAATTTTTTCAACCAAATTTCTTCCAAAACAAGCGACATCTGTCTATTTAGTTCTTCTAACCAATACAAATTAAAATTGTCGAGCTCAAAGAATTAAAAAATGAGAAACTTAGTTGAAATAATATTCTTAAATAGAGTCTGATTCAACTTGAATGCGCAGATGTTGCTACAAAAAGACCTTATCAGAGGCTAACATACGTACTAAAAGAATTTATTGCGCTGCAAATTAGCATACTGTAAATTATTAATTGCAATTATTCAAAAGGTGACATAACAGAACTAAACATTACAATAGAATAGCATATTAGTATTAAAATTATTTATGGCCTGAGAGAGGAGAAGGCAATTTTTTTATATTTCTTGGGTGTCAAAGCTATTTGTGGTGGTAAATTAGGGTATAACATTTCATTTTTTAAATGTTTCAAATTTCTGAAATAACACTACAAATTGCTTCGGTTAAAATTCGATAATTAACGATTAGATATCAAAGAAAATTCATTAAAAAAAAGGAAAAATCTGAAACGTTTCAGATTTTAAATACGTCCAAAGGGGCGTTTTTTAACATTTTCTGTGTTACCTTTATTTATTAAATATCATGTTCTTCGCACTAAACCATAAAATTGAGTTCAAGAGCAATATCGCGAAATAATTTTAAATTGAGCTTATGTTTAGAATTTCCGATACACAGTCTCTCGAGCTGGAGCTAAAAACGTTTTTTTTTTCTGTACAACGTTGCCATTGCTTGCTTTGAAAGCCTTGAGTTTGTTAATCAGAAATTCGTTAAAGTTGTACAAAATATGAAATCGATAATAAAACAAATTCTAAATTTCAAATTTCGTCTTGTAGATGGCCATATTCGCGGGAGGATTACGTTATTCAAAATTGGATGGCTCTAGGTACCATTGTTTTATCACAATGCGAGAAATATATATACATTTAAGCAGATTCTTCATTATTTAATTTCTTTAAATATAATACAGGGCGATAATATTTGATGGCAACAATTTGAAAGTGAAACAATGCTTTTAGTGAATCAACGCAAAATGCCAAAGCGAAATTAATAGTCCTTCTGGGCAAATTGCCCTTTGGGCTAAAAATGGCGCAATAACACAATTATAAGAGAAACTCGAAACCAAAAAATAGCTAAACGCAATCAATTAAACCAGATAAATATCTCTACATCTCTAGACTATAATCATATTAGAAGATTATTAGAAAGTGACAAACCTTAAGCAACTAATTTTTAAAACTTGACATAATTATTTATGACTGTATAACGAAGTAGTTTATCTATAATTATTTCATAATTCAGCTTTTTTCCATATTCTTTTAAATTAAAATTATTTATTTATTTATTAAATTTAAAAGTTATTTATCATTAAAATGTGTTTATTTATTTATTTAGGAAAATGAAATATTTTGTAGGTTATTTTAAAACGCAATATTTAATATGCATTAAAAACTTTGTTCTAGGAGTGCTGTTATTTTGATATTAGTCATTTTAACTTGGACATGAATAGTTCTACTATATTTTACTGTATTTCCTATATTTCTTTCCTATATTTTGCTATATAACTATTCTTATTCCAAAACAGTAGTAGGATTTAGTAATTTTATTCTCGAATTTATATATATTTTAGATAATGATTCTTATGTTTCAATAGTTTATCTTTCTTATACAATTTAATATTCTCCAAATATCATTACATGTGTTTGCGCCTCTGGTAATAAGGTCGAACAGCCTTCTCATTTATGTAACCAACCAATCAATTTCATTGGTTAACTGATATTCAGTTTTATTGGATACCCGCTTATCGTTCATGATTTAAATTTTTTACTGCCTATCTTTATTAATTTAAAATTAACTAGCACTGTTTTTTTAATTTTTATATCGCAGATAATTCTCTTGATTATTTTAAACACGTAAATAAAAATTTTACTTCAAATCATTGGATATCTTTATTTTTCCTTAATTGTTGTTTCTATCTAAGCTGTCAAGAAAGATCTAACTCTGCATAAAATTATTATTTTATATAACTCAGCATTTCAAAATCTCTCATCTGAAACTTAAATCCAGCATCATGAAGTTATGAATATCGGTTATGAAGTGGAGTGAGCAAATTATTGAAAATTACTGAGGAAAACGTATTTACTGCGGGGGGGGGAGGAATCTAATTTTCAAGAAAATTAAGCAGCTGTATTGTCGTCATAAAAAATACCTTGCACGATCATTATCACAGCTCAGAAAGATTCAAAATCAGAATATTATTGATATTAAAGATTCAAAAAAGAAGCTCTCAAGGATAAAATAAAATCTATGTAGACAATGTAGATCTATGTAGTACTAAAGTAATTTAATCACCATTCGAAAGTTATCTGCCTGAGTAGAGATGCAGTCGTAGAAGACTTTTTAAGAAATCAGATCACAAACAAGTTTCTTGTATGAAGTCAATTACATCACTGGCAAATAAACTAATGCTGGGATAGTAAAGTTAAGTCACCTTAACCATTAGGCCGCTTTTGGGCCTACTCAGTTAGTAATTCAAGTGTATCAATATGTAAATCATTTCATGCTTACAAAAGGCATTATAGTGTATGTATATGGAGAGTGAAATGTTTTTAAATCATTTTGTTGTATTTACATAGAGTTGCAAAGATTTTTTTAATTAGATGAGATCAGAGTTTTGAAAATTTCACTTTACTGACTAACGCTTAAGGGGTGTTGGAACCCCCTATACCGACAATGTTAAATTGGCCATTTTCGATGTACCTTTTCTCAAAATCTGCTGTAGATATACTCTTGAAATTTTTGTGTAATTAACGTACACCTATCTTATTATACTGAAATGAACTTTTGAAACATTTTGAATTTTAGACTATTTTATAGACTATTTTATTAGGCATAGTAAAATTTAGCACTTTTCTCACGCAAAAAAATTTGTGAAATTTTTTTATCTTAATTTATCACAAAAAGCTCATTTCAGTAAATATGAGAAAATATGATAAATAATCCATAAAAATTGTAGGTACCTGGGAGCAGTAGTTCCTGAGAAAAGGTACATCGAGTATAAAAAAAATCACGTTTGGAGAAAAACGCGTTTTTATGTAAAACTCCTCATTTATCAAAGCATTAGATCATAAAATAGAAGTAGATTTTTTAAAGTTCTAATTTTCATCGAGATTAAAATATAGTGTTTTTAGAAAGCTAAAAGTGTAGAGAATTTGAAAATGCAAAAATCCCAAATCAATATTTTTTGAAGATTTTTGCCTTCCAACACCCCTTTTAAATACAGAGGTGGGTTCTGTATGACCGCGCCAATATTCTAGAACTGCGAAACTGCTAAAAGTTTATATAGTTATTCTTCTCCTTTTCAGTACTTTCGAGTTGACATAAAATATAACTATTCTTAAATTTTTATTAAACTCTATCCATTAGTTTTTTTTAAATAATTTTTAAAATTGGGCCACTGCGTTTACGTTTCTTTTTTCTCCTATGAGGGGGAGATTTTCACAAACAAGTTTCCTTTACTTTATTACTATTTGAGTCATTTCAGCAGCTGGTCTGATAAGACATAGTGTCAAATTGAAAAAAAAAACTGATTTTTTGATGGAGTTATCATGAGAATTAGCGAAACCACATATAGAATGGAGGCTTCAAATGCCAACTGTGAATCGAGAAATAAAAAGTGCATTCAGAGAGTGCTAGGAGTTTCCAGTGGAATCTATTCTAATCCAGATGTAACTGATACCCTTAAAAAGTGTAAAAAGTGCTCTCTTTATCCTCCCTCTAGATTGAAAAGAAAAACTGCCTATGAGTTGCAAAAATCCGATATGTAATTAATGAATGTGCCGAGAGAATTTGCAAAAATTATGTTGAAAATGCTTAAAATATTGTGCTGCAGTCTTTTGATATTCGTTATATATTATCTTTTTTTTTCATTATTTTATATAATCCAGATTCTGTAGATGGGAAAATTTATTAAATAGTTTAATTTGTACGCATTTGCAAGTCAGTAGTGTTTAGTTTATTTATTTGATGAAGCGTTCCGTACTTTCTCATATGTGATTTAAAAATGAATGTTTAATGCACTCATTTTAGAGTTCTAAAAAGAAATAATCACTTCAACATAAACAAGCAAAGTGTATTAATTCTTATATAATGATAATAGTACATTATTTTAAAATTATATATAACAGAAAATGACAATAACGTAACAGAAAATGAACGCCTGTACTTAAGGGATGAAAAAAAAATTAAGTCTTCTTCCAGTTTAAGTGTAAAATTCCTTTAGATTATGGTTTTTATAATAATTTTAAATTACTTGATTTTAAATTTAGAGTTTTGTATGCATTTAAAAATTCCTGATTTGTTTTATGTGGTCATGTTTATCTGATAAACGTCGTAATCGCTGTCCTGTTAACTTATAACTGCAAAGTATGGTATAGAATTATAAATGTACAGAAGGTTAAAAAAATGTTAAAAATTCAGTTCAAAATTCTTCATGCTTACTTCATTTTACTGAAAGTAGAGAATTTTTATTCCGCACCATCAGATGGAATCAACGAGTTCTGGGACTCAAAATTGAATTCTAGAAACTTTACATGGTTACTGTGCCATTTTTGGGCAACAAATGTAAAGACAGTTTTGCTTCTCCGCACCCAGTGGTAAATCCAACAAGACATAATCCACAACTCTCTAGAGAATAGTCCTAAAAGATAAAAACCAAATCACTAAAATCACTACTTTTTCCTTCTTTGCACGACGAACACGAGGACCAGATACGACAGCGCTTTGCGAGTCTTTTTTTGCATATAATGTGAAATGTAAATCGTTCTCCAGCTATAAAGACCCCTCAATTTATTTATTTATTTATTATTTTTATTTCTCTCTTCTCTGGTGCTTCGGTGAGCTTTTTACTGCTGGTCGGGGAGGAGCTACGCATAGTCAAATGTCAATCAAACAGTCTGGGAGGAATTTTTCTTTATTGTCGAAAGCCCACGGTTGGGTTTATTTACTTATTTATTCGGTTATTTTTACTGCACAGTGAGTTTCCGTGCTCCTTAGATTTGTAAGGAAATTGTTCAACGGTTGCGGAGTTGCTGGTAGAAGAAAGCGCGGTCATTGGCTGCTTTGTGAATAAAACGCTGCACATCCCATAGAAAATATTGTTTGGGGCGTTTCAGATGTCTACTTCCCAATTTAAAAGCCTACAGTCCGATTTCTATAGCGCCAGTATTAAAACTACTACTATCTAAACTCGCCCGCTTTGCTGGGCACACTATCTATTTGAATGTGAACCTAGACTTCTTATATGGACGGAAATGTCTGATTTCGAATTAATAATGAATGTACATTTTTTTAATTTAAAGTCAGCAAATAGAGTGCCAGTCAATGAATCAAAGTCAAAACTCACACACAAAAAAAGAATTTTGACTTCGTGCCGCCTGTGATGGTATAACAAAAATCCATTTTGGTTAGGATTTACGTAAAATCCGTTCCTAGTGCGCGTCAACATCCTAGGAATGAGTAACTATGCAAAATTTCATGTCAATCGTGTGTATAGTTTCGGAGATCTCGTGATGACTCAGTGGTATTTCGCTTATATATATTATATAGATAGATTGTATAGGCAGTTTATTCGTTGCCGATTACTCCCTTTCTACATAGTACATCGCTTTGAATCACGCCGAATCTAATGCAGATGGAAGAAATTGTCAGCTTCGGATATTTAAGGTGCTTTAAAGCACAACTGTAGAAATACTAATCTAATTGTCCGTACTTCCTTTGTTGTATCGGCTGCCCACCGGCGGCAGTTAGCCTACCGCTGATGGAATTAACTTTCGGACAAAAGTTCAAAACAACTGCGCTGGTTATAAATGCTTAAGCCCAAATTATGTTGTAAAGAAGTTCTTTTTGTAGCTGATTTTATTTTCCTACATCACTTAGGCTGAATATGTATGAAAAACAAATAGAAACAAGAGTCCTTTTTATTCAAACACCTTTGAAACCCCCCAAAACTGGGGTTTCAAGGTCTTTGTTTAATTCCTTGCACGATATAAAGGAAGTACTGTAAAAGTGAAAAATTTTGGGTGACAAATTTCAAAGGAAATAACCATTTTGACCGTTCCCGAAACCATTTTTATTATTTTCTTGCCTGACGTCTGTACGTGCGGACAGAATAAAGAACTTCCCCCCCCCCAAAACGGCTTGTAAAATGGATTTAAAGTCGACTCAAAAGGAATTTTATAATGATATCGTATATAATTAATAACGTACGAAAATATTTCACATAACTCAAATGATCAGCCGTAGAACGTTGACATCTTGTTTGAGACAGCTTAACATCTAGTTTTGCACCTACCCTTCTTATTGCAATCGACAGTACAAATGTATATATACCCAAGACCTTTACTCAGAATTCTTACCTGGTCTTTATTTCCTTAATCGTTGTTCGCAGTCATATACTTCCAATTACAGAAGTGCTTTAAATGACAAAAATATTCATGTTTTCGCAATCTCAATTTAAAAAAAAAGTTGGACGAGCAACCACTTTTAGGGATCGGTTAATTAAATTGGAATAACTAGAGGAAATAAATTTAAAGGAAACGCAGCAGAAAATGTGTACAAGGAAGATTTTTTTTTCAGAATTTGGTTTTAAAAGTACCGATATAATTTTACAAACAGGTCTTTCACTTTTAGAATTTCTATCCCAAAGGGGCAATTTGCCCAGAAGGGCTGTTAATTTCGTTTTGGCATTTTGCGTTGGTTCACTATAAAGGGCAAATAATTTTTCTAATTGTTGCCACCAAATAATAAAGCCTTGTATTATATTTAAAGAAATTAAATGACGAATGCATTATTTTTCTCGCACTGTGAAAAAACAGCGTACCTAGAGACATCAAATTTTGAGTAACGTAGTCCTCCCACTCGAATATTAGCATCTGGAAGCCCAAATTCGGAATTTGCTTTATTACCTATTTCATATTTTGCAAAACCTTGACGAATTTTTGATTAACAAACTCAACGATTTGAAAGCGAATAATGGCAACACCGTACGAAAAAAAAATATCTCCAGCGCGCGAGACTGTGTATCGGAAATTCTAAAGATATGCTGTTTTGGTCTTTTTCTCTTTGGTTTATTGATGCAAGTACCGAGATAGCTTTATGAGTTACATACAACTTGGTTAATTGTAATTTATATTGTATGAATTACTTACTGCAGGTGATTTTGAGGACCTCTTTTCCCTCTTATGTCAGTATGTATCTTAATTGGATAACCATACTTTTCAAGAAAAATATTTCTCAGCATTTTAGTAACTCTCCTTTCTTAATTAGAAAGGCTATACTGTACTGTTGTAAAGTCATTGCATTGGTGTAACCGATTGACAGAAAGCATCAATTTCGGTTGTACTTAATCTAGACCTGAACCTTTACACGATGCCAGCGAAATCTATTTCTATAACAAGAAACTGTTGGGGGGGATTTCATAATAGGAAGAACAACAGTTTATATAGTTTTCATGAAGAGGATTTAGACTACATTTTTTAGTCAGAAATGAATCTTGTTAGGAATTTATCTATTTTTATGATTGCTGAAATCAGAAAATAAGGGCTTACAGATAATTCATTACTATATTAGTCTTCTCAATTCATGTAACCATTAATTTTAGAAGTCTTGTCTTCTGAATTGTTACCTTCCGTTGCTCTGGAAACCATATCGAAACAATTAATCGTTTTAGCACCAGACTGCGAATTTTTAATCACCTAAATGGAGAAAAAAGGAATGGCGGACACTGAGTGGATATTATGAGCAGTAGTCGATTTTCTATCGTTTTCTAAATTTTTGGTTATCAGTATATAATTAATAGCAGAAACTGAAAATTAACTCTCTATCCCAAAAGAAAAAAAAAACTATATTGCTCCATTAATTATTTACTGCTTACAATAATTATGCTTATCGGAATTATAAAACAAAACTTTACAAATTCCCCGATTTTGCACCTCTTCATTCGTTTCAAAAAGTTAAAAGGTTACAGTTGTGGAATTTTATTTATTTAATTCAATATTCAATATTTGAATTCCACAAACACTAACAAGCAAATAATAGCTTTACTGTGTGAATAGATGCGTAAGACTTAAGAAGGGTTAACTACCCTTTATTTCTCAGAAATAAATACAATCAGTTTCTAACATAACTACAATCAGTTCGGTAAATGCCTTAAGTTGTATATTAGTAGCATATTAAAAGAATTAAAGGATTGCACCAATTAAGATTTTCAGATATCTAAAATATATCTTCTATTGTTTGAAGGAGGGAAAAAAGCGTTAAGGGACTTTGGAGAATAAATGAAAATTATAAATAGGGGGTAAGTTGAAATACTGAGAAGAATTTTGATGTTCCGTTATGGTAAAGAGGTCAGCGTTACCATAACTCACTGGACAAACACTTACGTGGTGTACCAGACTCAAAGGGCTATCAGTCTCAGAACGACGTTTTGAGTTGTTACACTTTCTGCGTTGGTTCACTTTTCAAACTGTTGCCACCAAATATTATCGCCATGTATTATATTTAAAGAAACTAAATAATGAAGAATCTGGATGCATGCAATGGATGTTTCTCGTAATAAATATTTATGAACTGTTCATAATGTATTTAGTGCAAAAGCTCATTTATGAATTGTTCATAACATCTTTTAGGAAGCATTTGACATATGCTATGCCCCTGTAATGACCCAAGCTGATTACCGTTTCTGTACTCATGTAATGGACCGATATTGTAACCCCCCCATAATACTGACTGACCTTAACACTCGGAGGGCGAAACCAAGCTGTGAACATATATTGGGAAAAAACAACGGTATCTAGAGCCAGCCATCCAATTTTGAATAACGTGGTCCTCCAACAGAACACGAGGACTTGGAAGATCAAATTTGTTTTATTATCTATTTCAAATTTTGTAAAACTTTTGATTAACTAACTAAAATATTTCAAAGCAAGCAGTGGCGATGCTGCACGGAAGAAAACATTTTTATCTCCAGCGCCCGAGACTATGTATTGGAAATTCTAAAGATATGCTGTTTTTAAATATTTTGTGCTATTGCTGTTGAATTGAATTTCATGTGATTGAAGTACGAAGAACATGATATTTAATAAATAAAGATAATGCACAAAATGTTAAAAGAACGCTCTTTTGGGCGTAATATAAAATTCTGAAAGCTCTCAGGGTTTTTTTTTTATCTTCCCTCTGGCGGTTTAAAGTAAACCACACACTTGTTGGCGATAACTTCTATCGATGAAGTCAAGCTGATCGCTGTTAATTCACACTTCCGATGGATTGAAGAAGTTCCTTCTCAGAAATCATTAAGTAAATATTGGGAATGAGTGAAGAACAGTTAAAAATCTTTATAAATTAAGGATTATGAAGTCGGAAGAAATTCAGGACCAATAAGTAACTTATTGACTCCGTGCAAGAACGAATCAACCAACATACAGTCAAAAGACTTTTGCTTTTCTGTAAGTAAGAAAATTTCTGGGCGCTAGTTTGGTTTGGTTTCGTTTGGCTTATTTGATTATGTCAAAGCAAACTAGAGTTATGTGCTTAAGGAATGGGATGCCTTCATGGAGGAGTTTCTAAAGGAAACTGACTCGTATATACACATTACACATCTGGAAAACTACGAAAACGTAATGTACAGTTCATTTCATTACATTTAATAACTTAAGTTATAAGGTATATCTCCCACGTTCTTAGCGTGCCTTCGTGGTGTAATGGTCAGCACACTGAGCCGGTATTTCAGAGGTCCGTGGTTCGATCCCCAATGCATATTTTTGGCAATGCATATTTTTCATGACTCCTGCTTCGAAATAAACCTAATGTCTCTACAAAGTGTAGCTGATGAATTTCTGCTTATATCTAAACTTCCGATCTATATTAAACTCACAATATAGGACTGTTAAATAGCTTATTAAACTAAAAAGTTTGTTTTAAATTTATAATTATTAAATTTTTGTAAAGTCACTTTTGATGAGAAAAAAGTCAATTTTGATGAGAAGATAAATGCCAACAAGACCACGGTTATAAAAATTTTTTTTGAATGAATTATTTATTTATTTACTCGTTACGTTTCCTATTTAATTACTCAAAATAAGAACCCCCCTCAAAGACCTTAATGAAGAAAACATTAGACAAATCCAGATTTATAAAAAATTTGGTTTTTAAAATTTTAATTTAAAAAACTGAGGTAATAAACTTTTAATTTATCAGACATTTCCTTTCTTTATGAAACAACAAGTTAATTACATATTTTCCGAGCATAAGTTCTAGCCGGACTTCACTGCTCAGTGTCAGAGTCTAGTTTTTCTACCGGTATCTCGGAATACTTTAACCAAGATTCTAGACCGATGACGGAGGAGAAAGACAACAGTCTAAATCCACTATCAACCACCTTACCACGAAAAGATAAAACGTCAACCAATTAACCAAGTTGTATGATTAGATCACATGTTTCTTGCACCTCGTTGAGCAGTTTCACCTGACTTGTCCTTTTACAGAAAAGTCGGCAGAAGAGCATGGTATTTCTGCCGCCAGGCGCCGATCGTACCGACAGATAAGTTTTTGAAGAATCGTCTTCCACTCGCGCGCTGACAGACTTTGACTGTTTTCGACTTTTGAAAGTTGCCGGTTCCCGGTAATATACGAGACGTCTTGACCGTTACAGAGCCCCACGGATGTCGGATATGGAATAAATAAAACTGGTTAGCGGAAAAGAAGTATACTTACTGCTGACGAATCCTCCAATCAAACTGCCATTTTTGCATATACAGATTACAGGAATACTGCTTCTACCTGTATGTGATCTAATCATACTACTTGGTTAATTGGTTAATACTTATTTTTTCGTGGTAAGTTGGTTGAGAGTGGATTTGGACTGTTGTCTTTTTCCTCCGGGATCCGTCTGGAATCTTGGTTAAGATACCCCTAGATACCAGTAGAAAAACTTTCATTTGATTCTAACAGAAAACAGTAAAGTTATTTTTTGAGATAACATTAACAGATGATATTACATATACATTTAATTACTGCACTAATTACTACTATATGTCTATATTTAATTACTAATTTTCGATTATCCGCTAGGAAATGAGGAGCAAAAAACTAATGTAAAACGAATCTGATTAAAAGTTAATTCTTTAGAATTTCTTTAGATTCTCAGTTAATTCTTTTTCTGAGATAACACTAGGGAAAATATAGTAGATGTTTTAAATTGTAACAGATTTTAAAAGAAATAAAAAAAAAAAAAAAAAAAAAAAAAAAAAAAAAAAAAAAAAAAAAAAAAAAAAAGTACGAATGAAAGTGAATGAATTTACTTATAGATTTTCATAACACGCTAACCACTGAGCTAGGAAGAATTCAGAATTTTTTTGGTATTTTAAAATTTTTAATAATTTTTTTGGGGTATTTTATAATTTTATAACATGAATACAACACCAAAGATAAAGCAGATAGGAAAGATTTTACGATTAATAGGCTCCTTGGTCACATGAGGTTTTAAAAGTGTCCCGCATTGTCCTTTATTTGTCTATTAAACGTCAGATACTGGAATATGTTGCATAAATCAGCTAATGAAACTTTCACGTGCAAAACTGGTGAGTTATGAACATAAGTTTGAACTCGGAGGCCCAAACTGTGATCCATTTACGCTCGTTAAAAGAACTTCCTTCGTTTCTTATCAAAAACCAGAGAACCCCATAGGCTAAACGCATCGTTGCCCGGCGAGGCTTGTAGTCGAAATAATTACTTTACTCACGAAATTTCATGCGGTTTACATAAGCCTAACGGGCTGTAGCTTTTTATCAGCACTCTAAAAGCGAACCCCCAGGGGGTTTTCTTTCAAAACGAAAGACATGTCTTAATGACTGGATGACTAACGAAGTTGGGATTGGATTCGTTGAAATACGGCGCTGGGTTTAAGCACATTTTAGCCCGTTTCTTCCGGGGAATCGGTATTCAGTTATCGGTTATGATATCGCTTCATCCGATCTGCTGGCCTGCGACTGCGAACTGCAAGGATTGGTGGCATTTGGGAACTGGATCGGAAAGTTCTTTTAAAAAAATCAATTATGGCCACCCACTGATTCCATGTGGCGTTGGAGAACATAACTGTTTCATGTATTTGATCTATATGCACAGAGAACTAGAATATGATACTTGGATTTTAACGGACACACACGTTTCAAATTTCTTAAATCCAGTTTGGCAGTTTATTCGGTAAAATCTGTTTAAGCTGTTGATAACTAAAGTAAGCTTATTGCTCTAAAATATGTCATAACAGAAACGGAAAACATGCAAGCATTTTTGTTAATCTCAGCATGTCCATTAGTTTATATGACGTAAACGATGCAAATGAGAGACATTTTAAAAAATACTTAATAATAATCTTATTTACGAAAACACCTCGTACGAAATTCCTGCTAAGTGTTTATTATTTTTATTTCGAGAACCTCTTGTTTTAGCAAAACAGAACGATTTACCATTCGAGGCAAATATAGCTCCGTGTCCGTGTGATATAGAGAATTAAATGCGCAACTATAGTAATTTAAAAAATTATTTTACTCATTTTTATTTATTTATTTATTTATTTTTTGAAGATGTCCACAAGCCTTTAAGTGGCATTCATTTGCGCTGCAGTCATAGCATAGCATTTCCATCCTGGCCACCTACTTGCTTTGGCGTTTTCAACAGCCCATTTTAAATGTAATATTTTAAATCTCTATGCTCTTAATTGTGGGGGTACTAATTCTCGAAATATTACTTCTACTGTGACTGCTTAAATTAAAATTATTTCAAGAGTTAAAGTGATATCTGCATTCCACTATCATATTGCAATTTAGTGTTCATTTTGTGATCTTTATATTTTCTAACTAGAAATTGTTTCATTTATCTTCTTGAAATTTTAATGGTAAATTCTTCGAAATGTTGGATTACAATTTCAGATTTTCGATTGCAGTTTTTAGCTCCAAAGGGATATTAGTCTGGAAACGGTGTTTTGCGTCGAAACACTTAAATGTGTTGTATCCCTTTTCAAATTGGTGTCATCAAATATTATTGCCTTGTATTATAGTTAAGGAAATTAAAAACAATGAATCTACATGAATGTATGTATGTTTCTCGCATTGTGAAAAATTCTAGGCAGCCGGAAGCCGGAATTTTGAATTTCGATTTTGTTTTATTATCTATTCCTTATTTTATAAATTTTCAACTAAATTTTTCAATAACAAATTCGACGATTTGAAAGCGAGCAACACACAAAAAAAAAAAAAAATTATCTTCAGCACGAGAATTAGTCTATTGGAAATTCTAAAGGTATGCTGTTTTTAAATATTTAGGATTTTATTGTTGAATCTCATTTTATGTGAACCAAGAACGTGATTATTAATAAATAAAGTAAACGCAAAAAAATGGTAATTATAAAAAGACAAAAAAAAAGTTTTGCTAAGCCATTTTAGTAAGAAAATTGAACATTGATATAATAAACATAGGAAAGACAAACAAAAAAATGTTACGCCACCACTTTACGCTGCATGGGAATTCTAAACGGCTATGCTACTTTTAAAATTTTTGCAATTTTCCTGTTGAATTGTACAAGGCGTAAGTGCGGAGGAAATGATTGATGCTTAGTAATAAAGCTACAAAAAAAAAAAAAAAGCTTAGCAGGAGTGAGTGTAATAGCAAACTGGTAGACCCCGGGCTCAGCGAGAGCGTAGAAAACTTTAACAAACGTTTTTTGGCGACAGTTAAAATCTGAAATCTTTCAGACTTTTCAAATTTACTTTTATTTTTAAATAATTTGAAAAATTTTTTCTAAATTGAAACACTTGATTGACTGTCCATTAAAATGCTTAATAATCACAACAAGGTAAGATATGTAAACAGTAACATACTCAGCATAGAAACACTCACAAATAAACACAATATTATGGTCTTTTATATGAATCTGCAGTTTTTTAGTAAGACTGCTTGTGAAATTTTTCCTTTTTGTATTTTTATTATTAATGTTTTGTGCGTTAAATTTATTAATTAAATATTATATTCTTTGTAATCATGCCACACAAAATTCGATTCAATGGCAGGATCACAAAATATTTAAAAACAGCGTATCTTTGGAATTTCCGATCGATGGTTTCGCGCGCTGGAGATAATAATGTTTTAATCAGCACAGTGTTGCCGCAGTTTGCTTTCGAACTGTTGAATTCGTTAAAAGTTCATTAAAGTTTTACAAAATTTGAAATAATATAATAAATAATAAATAAAAGGCCTATCTGCCTAAGGGAAGGGATGCCCTTTTTGGAGGGCTTTCTAAGGAAAACCGGACTGTATACACTTCATACATGGAGAAAACCACGAAAACGCCTATGCAGCCAGCTCGTTCGCTGGAGTCGAACCTCGGACCGAACTACCAGCATTTAGCGACTTTACGCTCGGCCGCTGGTGGGATTTACAGTGCAAGAAATTTGCATACCATTCATGCAGATTCTTCATTTTTTAATTTCTTTAAACTTAATACAGAGGATAATATTTCGTGGCAACAATTTGAAAAGCGATTAAGATATTTTAAGTGATACTCCCCCAGATCCCGTTTCGAGACTAATAGCCCATTCGAGCTGATACCCTTTCTGAGCTAAAAAGTTAAAAGCTTCTTTTAACGAATTTCAAGCATCAATGTGCTAGGCTCAGTGATCGTATTATTAAGGAACATTTGTAATGACGCTCGATATTTTAAAGCAGTTACAGGGATCAATATATACATATGCAAAATCTGAAAACGCACATCACTTACTATTCAGAATTATGGTACCAAAGCACGCGATTCTAGGGGGGGGTGTAAAATAAATTTGTAATTGTATAGTATTAAAGGTATAAATTTTAGGATAGCCAATTTTAAAAGTAATTGGACACTGACTCAAAATAATAACTAGCATAGTTATTACTATGTTAGTTAATATTTTGATTAATTATTTATTTTAGATTATTATAGTATGTTAATTATTATTTACTACTATGTTAGTTATTATTTATATTCATGAACTCCTTGTAAAGACTACATCTCCAATGTTCTTTTATTTCTTGTTCAAATTTTTATTTTTTAACTTTTTATTTTTGTTCCTATGTTCATTTGTTCTGGTTCTTACTTTAAATGTTTGTTCTTTTTTATTATTAGTCCAAAAGAGCTTTGTTTCTGAAGGACTATTGTTTTCATTTTGCGATTTTGCGTCGAATCACTAAAAGCGTTTTATCACTTTTCAAACTGTTGCCACCAAATATTGCAGCGGTGTATTACATTTAAAGAAATTAAATAATGAAGAACCTGCATAAATGTATGTATATTTCTTCAAATGTGATAAAACAACGGTACCTAGAGCCATCCAGTTTTGGATAGTGTACGTTTCCATCCGAATATGAGCATCTGGAAGCCCGAATTTGGAATTTGTTTTATTATCTATTTCGTATTTTGTAAAACTTGAACGAATTTTTGATAAAGAAACTCAAACGATTTAAAAGCGAGCAATGGCAACACTCTACGGGGGAAAAAAAACTTTTTATCTCCAGCTCGCGGAACTGTGTACGGGGAATTCTAAAGATAGACTCGTTTTAAATTAATTTTGCGATATTGCTGTTGAATTGAATTTTATGGTTTAAATGCGAAGAACATGATATTTAATAAATGAAGGCAGCGCACAAAATGTTTAAAAAAACGCCCCTTTGGACGTAATTTAAAATCTGAAACTTTTCAGACTTTTTTTTTCTTTTCTTTTTCTTTTATACCAATTATTCTTGCGTATACTTAAACTTTTTCGTACGTTTGGACTGGTCTTTTCAATAAAGCCATATGTAACAACAATAGTTACTACCAAAAGAATAACGCAAAATTCAGTAATACAAAGCAGCTGCATGGATTGGCAAACATTAAATACTAAATCACTTTACTAAATATTAAATCACTTTATTAAATACTAAATCACTTTATTAAATACTAAAACACTTTAAAGAATAAACTTTTCAATAATAATGCTTTTGGACTAAAAATGTAGCCATCGAATTTTGAATGCCGTCATCCTGATGCGAATATAGGCATCTGGAAGCCCAAATTTGAAATTTGGAATTTGTTTTATTATCGATTTCATATTTTGTAAAACTTTAACGAATTTTTGATTAACAAATTCAAGGACTTCAAAGCGGGCCATGGCAACGTTGTACAAAAGAAAACATTTTTATCTGCAGCGCGTGAGACTGTGTGTAGGAAATTCTAAAGATATGCTCAGTTTAAAATTATTTTGCGATATTGTTCTTTAACTGAATTTTATGGTTTAATTTCGAAGAATAATATAATAAATAATTCAATAAATAAAACTAACATACAAAATGTTTAAAAAACGCCCCTTTGGACGTAATTTAAAATCTGAAATCTTTCAAATTTTTTTTTTATTTTTAATAATAAAAGTAAAATGAAACATCGGCCATTCCGGAGAAAGAATTTATTAAATCCGAAAACATTAAAATAGACCCACACACGTGCAGTGAAGCACAATGTTTATGTGCTTATATCATTATAAAAATCTTAGTAAAGTGAAAATAGTTTGCGTGCAGCTTATTATGACGAAATCTGACAACAATTCGTTTACCAAATAAACTTTTCCTTGTAAAAAAGGTGAGATATTACCGCCTCAAAGACATTCGTTCTCAAATTTCTTCACCAATTTTTTAAAAAGTGTCAAATAAACCCACTTTCCCTTTCACACTATATTAAGAATTTTTTAAATATTTAAACAAAAAACGAAAAAAAAAATCACAAATATAATTTCCTGTACTTCTCTACCGATGTTAAATTCGAAGTCAATATTCATTCTACTATCGATTCATCACATTATAACTCGATGATCGAAAGACATGTAAATTCATTCGAGTATAAATAGTATTTTCTTGAGAGTTCTCTGTCACAGAGATTAGATATTATTTGATTGCACACTGTAATCCAAACGTTGTTCTTTTAAAACAACTCTTGGCAGTAGTTAATAGGTAGAGCTCTTCTGATTCTTAACTTACCTACTTTCGAGGAAAATTCTGTAAAGAATTCAAGCACTGAATAATTTGGATAGTGTTGATAGTTTGTTAAACTGGAATAAAATACACACGAAACTGAGAATTTTTGCTTCACGTTATTGGGGAAATAGTAAACATCGGTAAAAAGAGAAAAGTGATAAATACAGAATCACTGAAACAGATTTCCATTGTAATGGGTACTAATTCATCATTAAGAATTTTCTCTATCATTGATATCCAAATTCGTCAACCAATCTTGCCTTTAGTAACAGTTTAGTTGCACGTAATTTAAAATGCGTGTAGCGTACTCGCTTATTGCATTTTCCTAGTTAATTTGTATATAAAGTGAAAGCTCAGGTAAACAAGCACTACACGCACACTCGAACAAACGCACTAAAGCTGACACGAACGACCTTACGCATAATGACTCAAGTATAAAATCATAAGGCGTCTCAAATTAGATATAGGATTAACCAAATCGTTTGTATCTGTCAGTATACTGAGCGGAAAGTTTGCAGTTAAAATTACACAGGTTGTTCGCACACATTTCAGAATATTTTGCTTTGCTATAAAAAAAAAATATCCTGCATGGAAACACTCTTTTTAACTGCAACCACATTTTTGAAAGTATAAATTATCATCTGCTACTTCACAGTTCACACAAATTAGCGCTTTTAAAAGGGGTATTGGAAGCCAAAAATCTTCAAAAAATGGTGATTTGGGATTTTTGCATTTTCAAATTCTCCACACTTTTAGTTTTCTAAAAATACCATACTTTATGAAAATTAGAATTGTAAAAAAATACAGTTTTATTTTATCATAGAATGCTTTGATAAATAAGAGTTTTTACATAAAAACTCGTTTTTCTCCAAACGTGATTTTTCTACACCCCGATGTACCTTTTCTCAGGAACAGCTGTTCCCAGGTACCTAAAATTTTTATGGCTTATTTATTATATTTCCTAATATTTCATACTTTATGAAAATTAGAATTGTAAAAAAATACAGTTTTATTTTATCATAGAATGCTTTGATAAATAAGAGTTTTTACATAAAAACTCGTTTTTCTCCAAACGTGATTTTTCACCACCCCGATGTACCTTTTCTCAGGAACAGCTGTTCCCAGGTACCTAAAATTTTTATGGCTTATTTATTATATTTCCTAATATTTACTGGAATGAGCTTTTTGTAATAAAGTAAGAAAAAAAAATTCACAATTTTTTTTTTTTTTTTGTGTGTGTGTGAGAGAGAAAAGTGCTAAATTTTACTATGCCTAATAAAATTTTCTATAAATTAGTCTAAAATTCAAAATGTTTCAAAAACTCATTTGGGTATAATCAAATAGGTGTACTTTAATTACACAAAAAATTTCAAGTGTGTATCTACATCAGATTTTGACAAAAGGTACATCGAAAATGGCCAATTTAACATTGTCGATATAGGGGGTTCCAAGACCCCTTTTAAAGAACCAATGCATGGAAGGCTACGTTCGTGCTCTTTCGGAAGAAAAATATTCGTATCTAGTTATTAAAAAATGCCCTGAAAGCCATGGTTTCTCGATATCTAATAATATTGTCAATAAGAAAAGGAAAAAAAGAAGTCAAAATTTGCCTTCAAGTGGAAAAATTTTTTCAAAAACATATCAAAGCAAAAAATGGAATGTTTCAAATGTTGCAAAGGTAAGATCTTTAATGCAAGAAGAAAATCCCCCCTAATCAAAGGACACTTGCAAAATTATTAGAAAGCCCATTGTCAACTGTAAGCAAAGTGATTAATGCTGACTTGTATCTTAAAAAGACGAAAACACGTAATGGGTATAGTATTTCTCCGCGACATATCGCCGAACACGGAACGTGTTGCAGAATTTCTTATGAGAAACATTTATCCTAACGAAAATGGAAAAATGTTGTCGCAAAACATGGATCTTGGGTATATTTAAATGACTAAAATAAAAAGAGATCCATTTATTACCACCAAAGAGGATAAAAAAATCTTAAAAACATGGTTCAAAGAATCTAAAGAAAGTTTTCCAACGGGATTTATGATTGTTGCTGATTTTTCATGTAATAGCAAATTAAAAATAAAAAGAATGGAGAAAAAAATTTAGATCAACTCCCCGTATTATCAGAACATATTTTATACCCAATTTTCAAATATGAAATACCTTCTATTTACCTACAGTTTTATCAATCAGAAGAATATCGAGACCAAGCAAGGAGCCATATATCAAAACTCACTGATTTCCTGGGAAAATGGAACAAGAAACGGGCTTCAAGGCCATACCCTTCACTCATATCCCTCTAAATCGCCTAATGTGTCACCTATAGACTTTTCGGACTTTTAAAAATTGAGTTGTCCGAACGTCGACCTACAACCATCCCTGGACTTGGCAAATGATGTGACTGTGCCATGGCACGGATGCGGTTTGGACCAAAGGAGTTCAAGTTTCTTAGTTCGAATTCACTTTGCCTAAAATGCGTCACTGTGCCAAATAACCGAAAGATGCTTTAACTCCGTTTGTACTAAAACAAAAATTACGTACTCCAGAATGATGCAATTTTTTTTTTGGAGATTTTGTTAACGCTTTCTAGCAGACAAATTTAATTACATGAAATAGAATGAACGTGATATATTTTTTTACGAGAATTTTGGAATAGTGGAATACACACAGATGTCTACAGGGGGAGAACGATCGTTATAAATATTGTGGAAACATTTATGATGTCTTGGTAATTTCGACACCGAAATACTTCCTTTTATACTTGAAGGATGGAGAAAATTAAATTTTGAAGCTAAATTAAATATGTTTAAAAACACGAAAGAGATAAATAAGAATAATACTCAGAAAAAGAACTAGAATTAAAAAAAATGAATTAAATCTATTATAGGTTCGAAGTTTATTATTATTTTCAGATTTTCATTACGAAATGAAGACATGCATGATAAGTACTTATGCACCGCTAGCCAGAGAAAGGAAATCTTATCTAACTCAACACGAGGCTATATTAGATAGAAATTATATGTACCGTAGCGCAAATTCCGAGTTTATGAATTAATAAAACTCGAATATATCTTCGTAAAATCATTGAAAACTGCATCATTTAAACTTTTGAAAACTGCTTATCAAGTAATGTTGACGATTATTTTGATAGGAAATTAATCTATCTGAAACTGCAAACAGTAGCTCGAAGTATAACAAATAATAAACATTTAGATTAAAAATTTTATAATATAACTTTCAGGCTCAATTTTATTTCAAATTAATATTAAATTAAAATTTTTATGACAGCATACATTTCTTCTAAAACATTCGATTAAAAACTTACATTCTAATGGTTGTATCAGAAGAAAGATAATGATATTAAAAATGTTTAGATGCTTCCCATCTTTGCATCTTTGCATTAAATTGCATAATTGAATGCAATTTAATACACAGTTGAGTGGTAGTGGTACAAATAAATGATTAAATGTCCAAAGCAAACAAACAAGAACAAGAGATCAGAATCAGTATTTTGTGTGGCCAACGCGCCGCA
>KK115391.1:634474-664462 GCA_000611955.2 Stegodyphus mimosarum | reverse complement strand
TATATATACTCATATATATATATATATATATATATATATATATATATACAAGATGCGTAAAAGTTTTAAAAAAATCCTAGCTGATACTGAGTATCATTAAAGTGTGAAAATAATTCCGTAAAAGGAGGTGAATGCAAATTAAATACATAAAATTTATATAACTATTATTCTGTTTTAACACTTACCAGCAAACTTTCTTAGTAAGGGTAAACGAAAACTATTTTTGGAACACATATATGTTGGGAAAATCCATAGAACGGGATGAATGTTAAACAGAAGCAAAATCGCTTGTCAGAAGTATTTTCTATAGGGAAAGGGGAAAAGCTCATGACAAATTTCTTAAACGTACCGAAAACAATATTATACTTTCCTATAATCTACATATTTTGGCACTGAAAAGGCGATGTAATTATCAGAAATATATAAAGAAATTGTTTTATAAATGCGCTTCAACTGATATACATTTAAAAAGAAGATAAAAATGCAATAAAGAGGAGCTTATTTTTGATAGACGTGAAAATGTAAATGAAAAATGTATTCTCTGCGCGTAGTAGAACATGTATGCTTGTGGGAAAATGTCACGTATAGTTATAAATTTATCGCGAAAATAAGAAAAATATATCTAAAGTTGTATAATAGTTACAGAAAAATACAAACAAATGAGCTGCACCACGTCGAAGAAGAAAATATTTAAGATAGGTACGAAATGAGGGCAGGTGCAAGATAATTCAGCAAAAGTCTGTAAACTCATTTAAAGATTCTAGCGAATCGAAAGAAAACTTCATTTAATGATTATTTGTTAACACGTTCGGTGGTGTTAAGTCTGAACTTTTGTGCTAAATACTTTCATTTATAAGTAAGGATGTGTAAAAAAATTCAATGAAGCGAAATTAAAGCAAAAAAAAAAGTGCTTCAAGGCTCATCTTTTCAACCCCGAAGAATCTATGTTTCGAATTCAATAGCTGCGGGGCCGTTTCATTCATGAGCTAAATAACACACACAGACAGGATATTTCTGTTATTGCTAGAGATTATCCTGATATGTACATAGATCTGTTACCAAAAGATTTTTAATACTGAATGAATTAAAAATGAATAAAAACGCACTGTTTCGCGTATTTCGTTATCATACTAGAAAATGCTATTTGAAATTCATCAAACTGAGATCATAATCGTGGTATCGATAATTCCAAATGAATTTTCTTTCTTTTATGACTCCCTAAAATTTACAAATGCGTTTAAAGATCAAGTTTTTTATGTACTGATAGCTATGATGATATTCATAACAGTTTAGTCTATGATATGAATAACTCATAATTAAATTGAAATTTCTGTTATTAGTCCAAAGAAGGACTATTGTTTTCGTTTTGTGATTTTGCGTCGGAAACATTAAAAGTCTGAATCACTTTTCAAACTGTTGCCACCAAATCTTGCAGTCCTGTATTATATTTAAAGAAATTAAATAATGAAGAATCTGCATAAATGTATGTATGTTTCTCGCACTGGGATAAAACGACGGTACCTAGAACATCGAATTTTGAATGACATAATCCTGCTGTGAATATGGGCATCTGGAAGCCCAAATTTGCAATTTGGAATCTGTTTTATTATCGATTTCATATTTTGTAAAACTTTAATGAATTTTTTATTAGCGAACTCAAGGATTTTTAAGCGAGTTATGGCAACGCTGTACAGAAAAAATATTTTTATCTCTAACGCGCGAGACTGTGTATAGGAAAATCTAAAGATATGTTCAGTTTAAAATTATTTTGCGATATTGTTCTTTACCTGAATTATATGGTTTAAGTGCGAAGAACATATTTAATAAATAAAGGTAGCACACAAAACGTTAAAAAAACGCCCCTTTGGGCGTAATTTAATATCTGAAACCTTCAGATTACTTTTTTCTCATATTGTTTTCAAATTCCAAATTTTTATGTAACTTAATGATGTTTTTAACTCATTTAAACTCTTCAATTATTATCATGAAGTGAATTAAGAAAAGAGTTTTTGCTCAGTGTTTTGAAATAGTAGCCCTGCTCTACATCAGGATTCCACAAAATGTCTCTAAGGATTCAGCACAAAGTAATTTTCAGCTCAAAGTAAGCACAAAGTAATTTTAGGAATTTTCAGCTCAAAAAATTAAATTCAAGATGGTAATAGATCTCGTTCAGCAAATTAATGGAAAATGTTGGATTTTTTTCACAAATTTTAAAATTTACGAAAATCAGAGACTAATATTCAAAAAGCTAAACAAAAATATTTAAAATTTTAAATAAAAAATTATTTCAAATTCTTTTTTTATCGTAATCAAATCTAGCAGAAATTTCTGGTCAGATTTTTAGGCGTATTCACATAATACGAAAATGTTAATCAGAAAATGACAAAAATTTAAAGTAATGTGCGTCTGTAAAATAGATTAGAATTTATCTCTCTTTATTGGAGAGGAGAACAACCAAAAAAAATTATGCTTCTAGTTCAGGTGAAATAAACCGCAAAAACAATTTGTACAAAAAATTATTAGCAATATTTTGGGTAATAAAAGTAATAATTTAACTAATATCCTAAAATATCGAAGGAGCTCTTAATATTTAACGAAAATGGCTTTAAATCAAAATGAAATATAAATCTCTGGTTACTAATTCTCCTTACGAAGATGATAATAAATGTGCATATTAGGAAGAAACAGAATTTCAAAATTACTGAATATAAATTTTAGGGTTATGAATTACACAAAAAAATACTCAAATTAATGATCCTTTTTCTGTAATTTTATCCTTTATTCTATCATTATCCGTGAAAAGCTTATTGTGTCTTTAATATTTAAATTTATCGAAGATACACATTGTTTACTGAAATTAATTGCCGGAATACTGGAAATAAAATAAATTAATAAAAAAATTAAAATTAATGTAATTTATAGTTCAGTGTCGCATTAAAAATTCTTTCTCCTAAACTAAGCTGAAAAATTATCATCATGGACGTAAAATAAACTTAGTTTGCCGAATTTTAAATAAAATGCAGCTTTTTGTTTACAATAATGTAGACAAAAGTTTTATTCAAAAATTCGTATATTTAAAATTTTGTAAAACTGACTCAGTATATTGCCGACTGAATTTACTGAAATTGGTTCGTTAAATAATTTTTTAACCAGTCGATAAAATCAGCGGCAACTGCTACATTAAAAATCCTTATTAATTTTATTGATCTAACAGAGTTTATTTGCTTCAACAAACCCGAATTCAAACAGTGGTGCGTGCATACGTATTTAATTTTGTAAAATACATCAGGGAAGTCATTTTTCATTACCATTTCAACGAATTCTACACAAATAAATAAACAATCTACTCATTTTTACTACTACTACACACTATTAAACAGCATTTATGATCAGTTATCATACCTGAAGAGACAGAGTTTCTTTTAGATCGAAGAAGACCCAAAATTTACACTAGAATACACAGGATACAGCAAGCGATAATAACTAGTAACCATTAACAGAGGATATTTTCCTAAACAGACTCTTAAAAAATTAGAGTAGGGTTTTGTTTTACTGGAACGGCAGATTTTTTTAAAATGTAGATTTATATACACATTATACGCGGTTTTAGAACTCTGTACTTTTCTGTATGAGCTAGAAAAATTAAAAGCTTGTCTCCGGTTAAAAACCAATGGTAGCCATTGGTTTCGAATTTCAAATGACGAAATTCATGTTTTCAACGGTTTTCCTTTTTTTTTTTTTTTTTAATATATGAATATTCGACATTACGAGACGATATCAGCCAAATTGTTCAACATTATATCTCTAAATCACCTTTCATTTAAGTTATTTCTTGCTACAGGAGTAGCAAGCAATAACTATCATTTATGGTATTTGGTAATGAGGTAGCATTTCGTATCGCTTGTAGTATTTATTGCTGTTTTCTTGAATTTATTGCATTTAATTAAAATTACGTTAAGGTACATAATTTCCAGTATATTCAGCATCCTTTTACTCATAATTCAATAAATAATCTGTAAAATTACACAAGTTATTGAAAATCCACTTACAGTAGGATTCTCCACCACAAAGTTATTTAAATGCGAGTTAATCAATTACGAAATCTTTAGTGATGATTTAGTGATATAGCAAATTAATCTCTTTTCAGTTATTGAATTTTACTTTCCGATTCTTTATAGCAACACTAGTAACTTCATAACAACTTGGAGCATTGTGGCAGCCTCCTCCAACCGGAATCAGCTCTTTCTGGAGAGAGCACATAAGCCTAGAAGCGCATGTCTCCTCTGTAAGCATCCAACAAAATTAACAAATTATAATAGATGTGTACTAATATGTTAACGAAAGGCAAACTGGAATTTTGTACCGTCTTAAAATTCTAGTCGTTTCATTTACTGTACATAAAATGGTTGATAGGAAATTGATGCTTTGGAGCGGATGATTTTGACTCAAGCATACGCAGTGTTCCGTATTGGAAAATAATTACACTTGCAAAGCGGGTGTACTTCTGTGTATTTTTACTCTTTTCGAATCTTTAACTCCCAATTTTCTTGTTCTGTGAAGCTGACATTACACACTTTTCCGTTAGATTCCCTTTCGCACATTAGGTAATTAAAAAATCGCACATTGTATTAATTAACAAGAAGAAGGAGATTAAAATTGTTTTATTTTAACTAAAAGAAACGGAAGTCTTAATTGCTATTTTTAATTAAGGTAAAGAATGGGTGATACTTTTAATACTAACGTTTGAAGCCCTTTCTTCACCAAATTAAAAACAAATAATTAAGTTTTCGATTAAGGTAGGCGTGCTGATTTCCATACTGCATTTAGAATGGAAACGAAAATGTGTACTCTTTTACAACAAGTAAATAATGAAACTGCTTATGATAAAGATTGAAAGAGTGAGAGAAACATTGATTTTTGTATGCTTCTGTGAGAGCAGACCTCTAGACTTAAATGAGTAAAAATCTTGCAAATAAAAGCACGATAAGCTAATACACATGCTCTTAAATCTTACAAGCTACAAGGCTTAGAATTTTTTTTAAAAACTATCCAGCTGGTGCATATAAACGGAAAATACAAAAAAGCGTTAAACGTTAAGAAATTGCATCTCTGTTTAATATACAGTTGATTAATGACAATTAACACCGACGACATTATTAACAAGGAAGAATATGTTTGCATACATATGCCAAATGTACTCCAAACTTCAATGCATTCAAAATTAATCATCAAAACACAGGCAAAAACGATTAGTATATTAAGAAAAAGGAAACAGCATTTTACAGTTTCCTCTCACTTAGCTTCATAACGCATACCTGCACATCACTTAACTTCGACAGATCCAACTAATATTCTGTTTTCCTGCAAGTAGTCTAGAGCAAGTTTGCTACATGCCACACTAAAATTTGGAACTGCCGAGGTCGCCAAAGTTGACAACAAAGACTATCCCCAAAGCTGGCAATTATGAACTTCTATTTATTTACGATTTAGTTGAAAGATTAAATGAAGTTATTAAGTGATAGATCTATATCACATACATATAATAAATTTATTCGGTTGTAAATTAATTTAAAATTGCAATTTAAAGCCATTTACAAGCTAATCCAAAATTTAAATTAAATGCTAGATTTGAGGTGATAATTATATACAAAGCAACGGTTACAAGTAGTATATTTATTATTTTAGGCTCGCGCTAATCGCACGAAATAAGCTGCGATAGAAAGTATAAAAAAGGCTACATTCCTAATACAATTTTTCTGTACCATAACATTAACTGGAGGAAAAATAAAATTCGGAATTTTATGATTCTTAAAACTAGACAGGACGGGAGTAAAACGTACATTTTTGTCTCCTGAATAAATGATGTACATAAGAAATCTCTCGAAAATAACAACCAATTAATTTTAATCAATACTATACATAATAACATAAGGAGTAAACAAATACATTAAACTGCACAGATTTAACTTTACAATGTACATTGAGAATTTCAAAATTTGTTATCTATTTTTTATAATACGATGAATACAACCATATCTGTCAAAGCAATAAACATCTACACAAATCTGCACTTTTTCTAGAAATTAATGTAAAATAATTATTAATGTGGATTGATAAAGTACAATTAAACTTTAATTAAGGTAATGAGACATAATATTGTGTCTGTTGGAAGGGAAAGAAAATTTCATTACAGTTTTGCTGCAATCAATGCAGTTTACAGTTTTGCTTCAGTAAAAGCCAAAATTCAAGCGAATATATGGAGAAAACCTCATATATAATTACTGTGTTACCATATGCAACGTACATAATTCTAATCTTAAATATCAATTATGAGGTTACTTTTATACTGAAAGAAATGTATATATCAAATTTTAAAATCATTTAAGAGTTAGTAAACTGCTTTTAAATCTACATAGGTCTTCCCATAACTGCAGAAAATTCAGAATTAGACTCAACCTGGTTTTGTGGAAAACACTGTACATTAGAAATGACAATCTTTAATTTGATATCTTCAAATAATAAAAATGAAAAGATTTCTATTATTTTCAATTTGCTTACTTTTTAAAATAAAAAATAACGTATCATTAAAAATATTATGCTTCATAACAAAAGAAGAATTACATTAGAAATAATGCATTTGAAAAAAAATTATTAATAAAATTTCTTCGCAAAAAGATACGTATAAGGAAAAACAATATTATTTGCAATAATATTACTTTGCTTGTAATCTCTCTTTTTCCCAAAAAAGAAATAGCTGAATCAGAAAAGACAGTTTAAAAGAAAAGAACCATGACACTTATATGAGATTTTTCTGAGAACATTTGGAGACAAATCTGATAAAGCATATAATTCGTATAACTACAGATTTTAATTATACAGTTTAACTTACAAATCCTACTATCACTACATAATAACTATGCCACTTTAAGAAACTTGTTTTTAATTAAATTTAGCTACCTAAATTTTGAAGACACAAAGCAATCTTTAATGTTGAAAAGATTTCAAAATTAGAAAAGAAAAGATTTGCAAAATTCTTTATTTTGATCACTAATAAGTTTCTTTTATTTACTTTTCCTTGGTACGCCATAACATATTTCATGAAAATATGCTTTACTGAAAAAAACTAATAGTAGGTCGTATGAGGGAGAGATACACTTATGTTTAAAGCTTTTTTCTGCGGATTGTCAAAAAAGGGCCCCCAAACAAAATAAACAGATGTTAAAGGGACTCACCTTCCTGACTTGGTGATGACCATTTCTGTTCCCAAGGCGTGGAACTTATCCCACAAGTCTTTAGATTCTAATGTCACTTTTGGGTCATCTTGGACCCCATCATCTTCTGGTTCTAATGTCCTGAGCGGCCTGAGGTGGGGGGCCCCATGAGCAGCTAGTACGTCTTCCGCCGTTATGTGATGGTGGGGCCCTGTGGGAACGGGCGGCTTTGGAAAAAGAGCCGCGGCCGGAGGCGGATAGCAGGCCGCGGCTGCAGCTGCTGCCAATGCCGGATTAAAGCTCTGGAGGGCCGCTGATAAATAATGTGGTTGGGTGAGAATGGAATTCATACTGAAGTCCGTCTGATGAGGATGGCGGGCCGCAGCGGCCGGGGGCAGCAAGAACGGATGATAGGCCATCCCCGGTCCGAAGTCGGCGGATTCGAATCGCATGGGGGGGTCGATGTCGTCGTCTGCGGGCTCCGTCACTTGGGTACCGCGGGAGCGAAGGGAGCTGGTACGCGGACGCGGCGGCTTTGGCACGAGCGGCGCGTGAAAGTGGCGCAGCGCCGCTGTGGACTTTAGCACTCCGGGGACAGTGCTGCTCTTGATTGGCTATTTGGGCGAGGCGGGCCAATCACAGTTCATTTCGGCGCGATCTTCGGCGCGGGCGAACTGGACGCTTTGGAAGTGGCAGGCGCCTGTCTCCACACCAAGGATGCTGAATCTTCTCTTTCTCTACCGCCTCTCCCCTTCTCTCTCTCTTCTTCCTCTCTCTCTCTTTATTCTCTCCAACTCTATTGATGGATGTCTATATTCTAAATATCACTCCTCAGACGATCTCTCTGTTCAGATTAATCCCAGAATCCATTTTTAGACGGTCATTTGTGCTATTTCCTTTTTCAGATATATTTTTGCTATCTCTTAAAGATTAAATTACACAAAAGTGTATTTATGCTTTCTTTTAAGCCTAATGTTATTAAAAACCGCACTGAATGAAAGATAACTATAGCTATTTCTGCTCGAACCGTTTTATCTTTCTCTGGTTAAAATAGAATATGGGAAATTCACTGCATTTATTCCAAGAATACAAACTTTTCGTTGAAATTCTACAGACAGTTCCATATTTTCACTGTTAAATGAAATGTATAGGAGCTCTATTTTTGTACTTTCTTTTCTACATTTTCAATTTTTATATCACATAAAAGCGAATTTTTAAACACCTGTTTTATAAAATAAGAAAGTTAATTTTTATTTCATTATAATCTGTTAATTATATCCTCAAAATTTAATCTGAAACATATGAAACGTATTTCTTATACGTACAGAATGGTAAGAGCTCTGGTCTTTTTCTGATACTTAGTAAAAAGCATACTTAATGACGTTATTATGGTAGTTTAGAAAATTGAATTTTGTATAAAGGAAAAAATGAAATTCGCTTATTAAAAATTACAGCTTTTATATTTATCACTTTGCCGCTCTGTTTAGTGTGGATAGTTAGTTTTATTAGCATAAAAGAAAATATAATATTGCACGAAATTTTTCAGAAATTTTTTTTTTTAAATTTTAAGTTATAATAATTCTAACCTGCAAATATTCTTAAACTCCCTGTTTATTAACACTTAAGAACACTTTTAATTTCAAGTTTAAATTTTAAATAGTAATATTTCTTTCTACAAACAGATTAAATTTTCAAATTATAATTTAAAAATTAATCGTTTCCTAACTTTTTTTCTTAATAATTGTTCGAGTAATAATGCACTCAGTTCAAACAGTTGAGCAGTAATCGATCCTTTTGGCCAGGTCTATATATTTTCACTTTCACTATTTCTGAAATAAGTACTCATTTTTTAACAGGAAACCCTTCAAAATTTCTACATCAGAAGTAATTTTTATCCAAAATCAGCAGCATGTTACCCGAAATTTATCAGTTCTTCATGAAAACTTTCACACAGTAGAGATGTCAACATTCATTCAAAACTGAAATTTTGTCTTCAGTAGCATGCGTGTAAGTAATGAAATGTAATCGCAGTCCTCTTTTCTCATGCATTCACAAATAAAACTGATTTAAATTCAACACAAATCGAGATAGGATGCCTAAACAAAGTTGAATGTTTTGTCCACCAGTCACTGTTGCAACATATCAAAGGAATTTCCATAAATACATTTTTTTATATCTTTAATCCTTCTTCTTCAAATTTGAGAGTAAACAGATATAGCTTAATTCACTTAATATCCCAGCAAATGTCATAGAAATGTATCATGACAATTGATTGCATTTGCAGTGCACAACTTGGGCGGGTGCGACGCATTCCTTTAAATAAGTTCTTAAGCAATGAAAGCTAATTCAAAAGCGCACAAAACAACGTTTCACCCACTAGCCATACTCAACTCCATCTGACATATCTGAAAAACAAAAACCAAATGTAGGCGGGAAGTCAGAACACATCGCGCGAAAAACGACGGAGCCGTCATTAAACCCGTTACTATCGGCCTTCGCAAACTTGGCGCCAGGAGCGAGAAACAAAGCGCCAATAATGCCCAAAACTTGCTCCCACTGGCAACCCTAAACGAATCGTAGTCACACTTAGATCCTCTAAGACGAAAAACCCTCACATTTTTTGGATGGCAAATAGAGAAAACATAAATAAATGAAATTATAATCTTCCCTTAATACTGAAATGAGCACAACAAGTTCTTATATTGCTTGGCAGAAAAAAAAAATCTGGCATGGAATATTACGGACAAAAAATACGAAAGAGGCTCTCAAAAAGAAAACCCGACACAAGCGCAAAGTTTCGAACACCAAAGCCGACACAACTGTCGCCGAAAGGGGTGGGATATATCGCTAGTCCCGCCTCTTTGAATGACGTTACGAAGCGCCTCCACCAACCGCTACGCGCCGGAAGTGCCATAATCTAACACTTGCCTTCCGACTACTACCGCCATCCAGTGGCGAGATAAGAAAGCTTTCTTTATTTACAAATTTGGTTTGACTGAAGATGCACGAATTCTATTTTTCTTGTGTATCTGTTTTATTGAATCTAAGATTTTTAAACCACTATTTTAACAAATTTATAATTTTGCGTGAAAAACTTGCAAATAAAATGAAATCAGAGCTAAATAACTTCCGAGAGGTTTGTCTGAAGCAAAACTAGGTAAGCATGTTATAATTTCTTAGTATTGTAGGCAATAATAAAATATAACTAGTGATCTTTTTAATAAAGTATTAATAATTTATTTTATTGTTGTTTTATTTAAATGAAATGATGTTTTCTGTAAAAGAAATTAAAGTTCCCTGGTATACGAGTAAATATATAAAAAAATTCTTTACCCGTTTGCACTCATGTTCCTATGGTTGGATAGTGAAAAGCACTTATTTATTCGGTTATTATGCTACTTAAATATGACGAGATGGAAACATTTCTTTTTGCGATAGTAGTAGAAATAGGGAAAACAGTTAATGTTTTTAAAACAAAGGAGTATTTATTTGAGAAGCGTGTCATAAAATGTAATGTTACCAAAATAGCTTTTGAGGTAAATTTTACATGAATTCCTTTTGTTCTTTAAGATAAATATTTATTCCTTATAAATCAATGCTTATTGAGGGCTTCTATTTCGTATCACACTGCTCTTATAAAATGTGACAGCCGCCTCTGGCGATATGAAAGGTTGTTTTTGTTCTAGAATTTTGGAAGAACCTCTTCGTGAAGCTGGAAGAGATTCTATAAATTCGATCGCGAAGCCTATTTTGGTCGATCTCATGCAATTTTAAAAAACAGAAACTGATTACACGGCATGATGTATAGAGAACCAAGTTTTCAGTTACAATGAGAGCGGCATTAGGGTGTTTTGTTTACAATGCACTAGAGTTGAGATATGAATAAGAAATGCAACTACAATTATTGTAGAAAGGAACCCGTGATTTTGTTTGGTACAGAATTCTGGCGCTATAAATGCTTTGTTTTTTAATGTAGTCGGCATCAGCGTTAATTTTATCACGCTATTTCCGACACCTCAAGTAATCCGCGGGTGGGGAAACCATGCGTACGTAACCGCACAGGAAAATCCTTAATTGAAGAGAAGAATGAAGCCCTCTTCTATTGGTGAAGAACTCGCAGCCAAGGTAGTTGAAAATGAAAATTTGACCATGATTTTGGAAGTATGTTAACCGTTAAAATATCCAAGCATCGCCAAATGTAGAAAGTATATTTATTTCTCGCTTAGGATCCACTTCTCTCCAAGAATCGACATTTCTGTACTTGAAGTTAGCGAAGAGTAAATAACGTTCTGTGTTGGCTTATATTTTACACGATACGATTGATACACGATTACACGATTGATACACGTACTGAAGACTCTTTAATATTAGTTTTGTCAGAATATACACCTAATTATGATTCCTCGGTTAAAGACTTGAAAATTCAATCTTCTCATTAAGTAATAAAATAGTCTCTCTCCTTAATTTTTTGCTAATATTGCCAATCAATAAAATGTTTATCTGGATATTTAAATTTTAGTTTGTAAACTGTTTGTTTTGTAATTTGCAAAACACGAATAATAATATTTTAACATATTAAGTACTTCACACCTCTCTCGCCCTCTTTAAAATAGACCTGTGACAACGAGTCGATCGTGACGCATTTTTTATAACAAAGTAGATAGATCTACACAAAATTTCGCCACCTCTGCTATCAAGCATTCACCATTCGGCACTCTAAAACCCTTTAATAATAATAATAATAATAATTCTGAATCATCTGCTTTTAAAATTTTTATATTGCCTTAAAATTTCAATCTTTCCTCAGCTTTCGAGATAGCTTAGTAGGCTGAAAAACCATTAGCTCTCTTTCTAAATACGCTGAAGAAATATACTTCTATTTAGTCTTACTTTTGTTACAGCAAATCACTCGATGGTACCTGCATGATGGGATGGGATGGCATGGCATGCCTTCATGGAGGACTTTTTGAGATAAACTGCCTCATATTGGCATTACATCTGGGGAAAACCGCAAAAATTCTCATGCAGTCAGTTCGCTCGAAGAATATGAACGTGGGGCTGAACTATTAATGTAAAGCGATTTTACCGCTCGGCCGCTGATTGCCATCGTATACTACATACAACTATGTCTCTTAGAGTTGCCTGGTTTAGTATAAAAAATAATTACCTCGTTTGACGTAAAGAAACAGGTGTGACCTTAACAAAAATGTAAACTCAATTTTTTTTTTGAGCCAAAAAACGTTAGTAATTTTAAATGACTCTGGCATCAATTACATGATTACAGTAGAAATGCTTTTTGCTGTTATTTTTGCTTTTTGCTATTTCCCCCCCCTATTATTTTTAAGTCTCATGTGCAACCTTTTGCTATCAAACTTATGAAACAATCAAGATTGACCCAAACTGCCATATTGCCTATTTTTAATAAACATTTTGCTGACATCAGAGAATTTATTTATTTCCGCCTTTTGCCGTGGTTGTTCTTTTACCTTAAAATCCTTCGAACAAAAATCTAATGCAAATTTTTAATTCTTTCTCCAAGTATTGTTTCTGTGCGTATTCTTTTCCTAATTTAAACATTAAAATTGAAACAAAATAGAAATAAAATTTCTGATTAAAATTACTTTCAGTTCTTCCAATACAACCTACAAAGTCCACCGATGTAATTTTATTCAGTAAAAATTTAGTTTCGAAGACAGTTAGTTAAAATAAATAAATAAAAATAATAAGAAGCAAAATCTAAACGCTTTCAAATTTTATATCACTTCCAAAAATGCTTTTTTTTATTTACATATACATACATGTTTCTAACTCTTTTTTGGTCTAAAAATATTTAAAAAACATATATTTTTAGAATTTCCGATAGACAGTCTGGCGCACTGGAGAAAAAATATTTTATTCCGTACAGTGTGTTGCCACTGCTCGCTTTGAAATCATTGAGTTTCTTAATCAAAATTTCGGTAAAGTTTATAAAAATATGAAATAGATAATAAAACAAATTTGAAATTCAAAATTCGAGCTTTTAGTTCGGGTAGAGGACTACTTTATTCAAAATTTGATGGCTCTAGGCATCGTTGTTTTTCACAATGCGAGTAATAAACGGACAATAAGTCCTTTCATGCAGATTCTTCATTATTTAATTTCTTTATATATGATGCAGGGCGATAATATTTGGTGGCAACAGTCTGAAAAGTGATGAATCCATTTATACTGATTCGACGCAAAATGCCGTTTCGAGACTAATAGCCCTTCTGGGCTATGCCTCCCTCTCTTTGGGCTAAACGTCAAGTTTAGAACAAATATTTTGAAACTTGCGAATAAAATTTGCATTCCACGAATAACAACTTTTGAATAAGATTAAAATTTCAAATTCTTATTCCCTCAGCCGGTTTCTAAATTACTGAAAGTTTTCTTCCCCGCCGGCGGGAAAGAGGGGGAGAAATGCTCAATACACGCAGATTCTGAATTTGATTTAGTTGTTTCATACTTCAAGCTGATTCCCTGTATTTTCAAAATACACGATTTAAAAAATGCTAAACTTAACCTGAAAAGGATGGGCTAAGCTTGAAGGACTAAGGGTTTAAATTTTATGTAAACACAATCCTAAAATCACAAACACTTGTCTTAAAGATCATTTTGTTTAAATCATGGCAAAGGACACGAGGACTGTAGATGACTTCCTGTGGAAAGAGTCTCGTATTCGTATGATGCGTGAAGAAATCCACGAAAACACGCATACAGCAAGCCCATTCGCCGTCCGGGATTTAAAACCCAGTTTGAAGTACATACGTGTTCAGCGCACTTTATCATTCAGCAGCTAGTGAGCCATATTTATTTAAAGATTTAAATAAAACAAAATGAATGTAAAGAAAATTTAACAACTGCGAACTTATCCAATTAAAACTGGTAATTATATCAGATTCTCAGATTCCAAATAACTAATTGTATTATTTTAAAAGTATTTAATAATATCAATCTATTAATATCCCCTTATACGCTTACAAACAGCTTCGACAGTTCAGCAATTCACTGGGCTAAAAAATCGAAATTGTTTCTGTGAATTTCAAACAATCGGCTTTGCTTTTTTAGCTGTTCAATGATCGTTTAATTTATCTGATTCGAAGCAGTTTCAAAGTGTTTGAGACAAACACTAACATCTTCCACAGACGCTAACAAAATGAAAATAGTTTTTGAACTTTTTCTCGTTTTTGCGACTGTTCTCACTAATGACTTATTATTGGTTATTCTACAGAGGCTGTTCGCACATTTTTTAGACGATATATATTGTATTCACAAAACTAAATTACATAAAATTCTTGTGTTTTAAATGTTCTATTTGGCATCCCTTATTTTGAACTATCTTTCGACACCGCAATTTCCAGGATAATAATGCCTTTTGAAGTGTCAGAAGAGGTATCTATCCCATTCCTCCCGAACAGCTTTCCAGAATCCTGTTAGGGTTTTGGGACAACGTTTGGATAATGCAGTTTTTAAAAGTCCGAAAGCACAAAAATCCATGGGTGACACATCGTGAGATTTAGTAGGTCTACAGAGGCTGTTCGCACATTTTTTAGACGATATATATTGTATTCACAAAACTAAATTACATAAAATTCTTGTGTTTTAAATGTTCTATTTGGCATCCCTTATTTTGAACTATCTTTCGACACCGCAATTTCCAGGATAATAATGCCTTTTGAAGTGTCAGAAGAGGTATTCTATCCCATTTTTCCCGAACAGCTTTCCAGAGTCCCGTTAGGGTTTTGGGACAACGTTTGGTTAATGCAGTTTTTAAAAGTCCGAAAGCTCAAAAATCCATATGTGACACATAGAGAAATTTAGTAGGGATATCAGTGAAGGGTATGGACTGGATACCAGTTTTTTGTTCCATTTCTTTTAGGAAAATTACAGTGGATTTTCATGTGTGACTGCTAGCTTTGTCCCGATGGAGTCTCACAGATGGATGGCACTGTGGGTAAAACGATGGTATTTTATTCCAAAAAATTGGCGATAAAATATGTTCCCGATAATATTTGGAGTTCATCTTGACATTTTCTTGCACTCTCTTTATTTTTAACTTGCTATTATAAAAAAAACCAGCAAGAATCATGAATCCCTTAGAAAAACTTTCTTTCGATTCTTTGAACCATGTACATAAATTTTTTTCTCCCCTTTTATGATAATAAATAGGTCTTTTTTTGTTACAATCATTTAAATACACCTATGCTTCATCTATTGTGACAATTGTTTTCCGTTTTAGTTTGGATAAGTGTTTCTCATATAGAATTCTGCAGCGTGTCCCGCGTCGAGCGATATGCTTTGGAAGAAGACGATGCACATTGCGTTTTTTCGCTTTCTTAAGATTTAAACCAACGTTTATCATTTTGTTTACGGTGGACACGGAGCGTTTTAATGATTTTGCAACTGTCCTTTGACTAGGGAGATTTTCTTTTGACATTAAACAACGTACCTTTGCAATAGTCGAAGATGACCGTTTTTTTCCTCGGATACTTGTTTGGAATTTTTGTACCACTCGAGGCTGCAATTTGACGTTTGTTTCCTTTCTTGTTGATGATAGTACCTATCGACGCTTTAGATATCACAAAAACATGACTCTCACATCGTTTTTGGATAACGGAGTATGCATATTTCTCTTCGGAAAGAGCGTCAATGTAGCCTTCGAACCACTGCTTTGTTAAATTCGCCATTTTGAACAAAAACAAAACTTTCAACCCACAGACGATAATTTTGACTTTTAAAAACATAGTACAATTGCAATTACTTCTTTTGAAGCATACGAGTTTTTATTACTGCTTACCAAAATCGTCTAAAAATTGTGCGAACAGCCTCCGTATCAATAAACTTGATACCAAGGTGTCATACTCTTCTGAAATTTCTTTCCTTTGCTTCACTTCGAAGAAATTTGAAACAGATGCGACAAATGAGAAACGAGAAACACATGTAGCATTTACATATATAATTAAAAATTTATAGATTTTCTTGTAATGTATCTGTTGGAAATCTGGAAGAAAGCTCGGTGCTTGTTGGTATGTTCTGCGTCATTGCTTATTCATCCACAAAACTTCGAGTGATCGTCAACAGATGATTGCGTAATTGGATAACAAATATATAGAAACAATGGTAAAGTCCAACAAGGTAATGCTTAAGATGATATGATTATCCTTATGGAAACGGTTAATGGTTAGGGCCACTGGAATTCCCTTCTGCGTAATTTGTTGATAAATGACTTTTTTTATTTTACTTACTTGCTTATTAGCCCAAAGGGTGTTAGCCCAGAAGGGCTATTAATTTCGTTTTGGCATCTTGCGTCGAATCGCTATAAACGGTGTATCACTTTTCAAACTGTTGGCACCAAATATTATAGTCCTGTATTATATTTAAAGAAATTAAACAATGAAGAATCTGCATAAATGTACGTATGTTTCTCTCATTGTGATAAAACAACGGTACCTACAGCCATCCAATTTTGAATAACGTACGTTTCCACCCGAATATGAGTATCTGGAAGCCCAAATTTGGAATTTATTTTATTATCTATTTCCTATTTTGTGAAACTTTCACGAAATTTTGATTAACAAACTCAACGATTTCGAAACGTGCAGTGGCAACACTAAACCAGGGGGGGATTATCTTCAGGGCGAGAGACTGTGTATCGGAAATTCTAAAGATATGCTCTTTTTAAGTTATTTTGTGATATTTCTGTTGAATTTGCTGTTGAATTGAATGTTATGGTTTAAGTGCGAAGAATACGATATTTAATAAATAAAGGTAAAACATAAAAAGTTTTTTTTTAAAAAAAGCGCCTTTGGGAGTAATATAAAATCTGAAAAAAGTTTAAGATTTTTTTTCTATTTTTATTTAATTTTTTTTGCCTAATCTGTCCGGTTCTGGGGTTACAAAAAACATATATATTGTTAAAAAGTCAATTCGGATGAATACTGAACTTAGATCTTGTTAGTTTGAGCATGTGAAAGAGTGACGGTAGCAACGTAGTAGTAGTAATAATAATAATAATAACAATAGTATATTAACTAATATATTCGGCTGAACAATTTAAAAAATTTCGATGTCATTTCCTGAATGTTTATACATTTGAGGAAATATTTTTCACTTTCGATAAAATATCAGCTTAAATTTTTTGATGGATTTGCATATTTCACATTATAAGAAAAGTATGGTGATGATTTTAAACTGAGTATTTTGATTCAGAAAGCCGACATGAACTATAACAGCATTTCTTATTTAAGCTCTTTTCCTATTGTAGTGTTATTGCTCTTATTTTGTCTGTTTTACTAATCTTTCTCACCTGAACAAATAACCAAACCAGGGTGTAAATTTTATTGTGGCCACAATCAAATTCAAGAACCTGGTGACCAAGAGGCCAGGATTACGTCTGTCGTTAGCTTGGACACCTGTAGGTGGCAGTCTGAATTTGCCCAGCTTCGTGGTAATCATGAAGGCATGTGTGGATTCTTACTTCCAGTAGGGTTCCAATTTTGAAGGAGAATTTTTCGAGCTACGGATCCAAGTGTTTTTTATACGCCTTTTCTTCTACCAACAGCCTCACAAGCAACTTTTAACTGCCTCCTTGCCTGAAAGACTCTCACAAACACTCATGCCTTCTCTGGAGCTCGAACTCGAGCCAAAGGCTCGGGTTCTTGGCCTGCCATAGATTTAGGTTCAGAGACCTGCCATAGATTTTTGCAGATTCTGATCTGTGGCAGACGGCTGTCCTACCACCTTGGCAAAACAGCAACGAATTTCTTTTTATCATTATATTTCAAGACTACAGAAATGCTGCAAAATTCTTACACAGTTAAAAATTATTTGCATAAGAAGTCATATTAAATCATTTCAATGTCTACATTTGAAACATCGAGTTCAAGGCTTTAGATTCTCAAGTAATGTAAATTTAGCCATTAGGGAACTGTTCCTGAATCTGCCATATGTGGGAAGAAAAATAGCATTCTAAAATATGATATCAGTTTTCTAAAAACAGTTAAGTGATAAATTCTACGCGAGAACAGTGTGTGGCTATGTGGCTTTGTAAACATGAGGGGTACACTTCTGTCATTAGAAATAAATAATAAATTTTCAGCATGTGTTGGAGAAATTTCGGGCAAAAGTTACTCACAAATGCTTTATTCTGTGAATTTGAAAACCATTAAAAGTTATTTTTGAAAGGACTCGGAGTATTAAAAATATTAGGATCTTCCAGGTGAAATGTTCTTTTCTTCACGAAAAGGGAAAATTCCTTAAAAAACATTTTCTATTACATTTCAAAATTTTTAATCGTACCGTATGCATTATATCACAAGTACCGTATTAGTCTTCCAGTTAGTAATAGGAACAGTATAACTAAATCCAGAAACTCAGCAGTCAGTCATTTTTTGATTGACAGTTTCTGTCATTCATGAGAAAATTAGATGAAACGAAGGAATTCATCACAAAACAAAGAACAGAAAAAAAGAAAAAAAATCTGAAAGATTTCAGATTTTAAATTACGTACAAAGGGACTTTTTTTTAACATTTTATGTGTTACCTTTATCTATTAAACATCATGTTCTTCGCACTCAAACTATAAAATTCAGTTCAAGAACAATATCGCAAAATAATTTTAAACTGAGCCTATCTTTAGAATTTCCTATACACAGTCCCACGCGCTGAAGATAAAAATGTTTTTTTTTCTGTACAACGTTGCCATGGCTCTCTTTGAAATCCTTAAGTTTGTTAATTAAAAATTCGTTGAAGTTTTACAAAGTATGAAATCGATTCTAAAACAAATTCCAAATTTGGGCTTCCAGATGCCCATATTCGCAGCAGGATTACGTCATTCAAAATTCGATGACTCTAGGTACCGTTGTTTTATCACAGTGTGAGAAACATACATATATTTATGCACATTCTTCATTATTAATTTCTTTAAATGTAATACAGGACTGCAAGATTTGATGGCAACAGTTTGAAAAGTGAGTCGACATTTAATGTTTCCGACGCAAAATCGCAAAACGAAAACAATAGTCCTTCAAGGATAAAGATCCTTTGGAGTAATAGGGGGCGAAAAAGGAATCGCATTTTAAAATAGACTTCCACAATAAGATATAACGGTATAATTGTATGTATTGGTGTGGCAAAATGGGACTTTCACATAATTCGAATAAAAAACTAAAATATTCTTTTAAAAATGCACTATTGGATTATCAACTGAAATGTCTCGTATAAAACATTAATTTTAAAAATCATCGATCATGCTCAAATAGTAATCACCAACTTTTTTTTTGTTGTTGTTGTTTTGTTTTGTTTGCTTTTTATGAAGCTTAAGAGAAATTCTCTACGTGTTTAACTGTGTGCTGTTATTTTAAATACGCTTTTTTTTCAAGTCATATTACATAGTATGTGTAGTGAATTTTCTATATATACCTTTTGACTATTCTGCTAGGTAAAAGGTAGAATTCCGCATTCTGTTCTAAATAAGATTGAAAATTAATCTACTTTAGGAAGAGAAAAGATGCGTGACATTTAATTGGAGCTAGAGACTATAGGATTTTTTTTTCAAATATTATGTTTTTACTTTACGTAATAGGAAATAAGAGCTATAATATGGCAAATTTTCGATTCTAGTCTTGTCTTTCATCTGTACTATGCAATGTACTACATTTGAAATGTATTTTTGTTATTCGACTGTTCATGTCTGGTGGTCGTTGGAGGAGTTCCTTTTATCCGTGTATTCTCATATCTGGAACCAGAACTATCCTGAAAAGGATAATCAAAGTTCCATTTACATGGGATTCGGGAAAATTAAGATGCATGTGACTGGTCAGTAAAGACAATAGTTATAATAAAATGAGTTATAAGAAAATGCTGTATTTTGTTGCGAACTTGGAAATAAAACCAGAAATAATTTTTTTGAAATTATTATTTAAGCGGAAGATTTAATTCACAAACCTGAGCCTGGAGATTTGCACAAAAAACCGTAGTGTATGGATTGAAACCGGAGAAATGGCAATTGTATTACCTACGGGAAAACCGCGAAAAACATCCATATAGCCAGCCCGTTCACCAGTATTCGGAACCGGTGGAACAACTAGTACTGAGCGGGTTTTAATCACTCCCCCACTGGTGAGGCTGCGTGCTATTCATATTCACAGCAATCTATTATTGCACAAGAAAAATTAAAAGTTTGCCTTTCCTGAAATACTTTTCTTTTTAAAATATATCAGCATATTAAAATATAGGAAAACGGGAGATTTTCCCTCACGAAATACAATAAATTAATCAAAAACCATTTCAAAATTCTGAAAATATATATCCCAGAATTGAAATAATTAGAATTATTTTTATGACAAGAAAATAGAACTCATATGAAGTATTTTAAATTACCAATGTGAACCAGAATGTACATTATCAGCGAATTTTTATTTTTCAGTAAACTTTATTAAAATAGCTTATATTTATTAGGAAACATTCTTCTCAGCTGGCAATTGATATTCTTAAATCGTAATTTTCGTATAAAAGGTACAACTCCTGTCTTATAGAAATGATGAAAAGGCCGGCCCATAGAAAATATTTTAAAGAAAAAGCGGATTTCACAATGTTTTCGTATTCTTCAACTGATTTGCTTTTTAAGGAGTGAATTTCAAGGGGGAAGAAATATTTCACTGTTCTAGACTTACTTAGTGAAAGTGAGTTTCTCTTAAATAGGAATTATAGAACCTTAAAATGGCGATAAGAATCTCTCGACTTTGAAGAATAACAAAATAGAATATTTCCTCGGTTGATAAGTTAATGTAGTGAGTTCGGTTTTTCCTTACGTTTGTTTCATACGCTAGAAATTTTTTTTTTCCTAGAGTGATTTCGAATTAATAAGTTCTGGAGTAATTTTAGTAAAACATTATTTTTCCCAACCGATAAATTAGTCTATTAACTTCGATACAGGAAAAAATGTTTCGCCCTAAAATAATTTCGAGCTAATAATATCTGGAATAATTCTATTAAAATGCTACTTTTCCTAATTGATAAGTTAATATATCAATTCTTTTGTTCTAATTCTCTTGTTTGCTTCAGAGTCATTTTTTATAAAATTGCTTATTGAAAAGATTCTTCCTACTCTACTTATTTTCAGCTATTATTGTATGGATTAGAAGGAAAAAATATTTTAATGGTATGCGTTTAAGCCTTTTGTTATACAGAGGCTGTTCGCACATTTTTTAGAGGATTTTGGTAAGCGGTAATGAAAAATCGTTTGCTGCAAAAGAAGTAATTGCAATTGTACTATGTTTTCAAAACTCAAGATTATCGTCTGTGGCTTGAAAGTTTTGTTTTTATTCAAAATGGCGAATTTAAGAAAGCAGTGGTTCGAAGGCTACATTGACGCTCTTTCCGAAGAGAAATATGCATACTCCGCTATCCAAAAACGATGTCAGAGTCATGGTTTTGGGATATCTAAAGCGTCGATAGGTAATATCATCAACAAGAAAGGAAAAAAAAGTCCAATTGGAGCCTCGAGTGGGACAAAAATTCCAAACAAGTATCCTCAAGTGTCCAAGGAAAAAACGGACATCTTCGACTATTGCAAAGGTACGTTCTTTAATGTTAAAAGAAAATCCCCCTAGTCAAAGGACAGTTGCAAAATCATTAAAATGCTCGGTATCCACTGTAAACAAAATGATAAACGTTGATTCAAATCTTAAGAAAGCGAAAAAACGCAATGTGCATCGTCTTCTTCCAAAGCATATCGCTCGACGCAGGACACGCTGCAGAATTCTATATGAGAAACACTTATCCCAAGAAAAATGGAAAACAATCGTCACAATAGATGAAGCATGGGTGTATTTAAATGATTGTAACAAAAAAGAGCTATTTATTATCATAAAAGAGAAGAAAAAATTTAAGTACACGGTTCAAAGAATCGAAAGAAAGTTTTTCTAAGGGATTCATGATTGTTGCTGGTTTTTCTTATGATGGCAAGTTAAAATAAAGAGAGTGCAAAAAAATGTCAAGATTAACTCCAAATACTATCAGCAACATATTTTATCGCCCATTTTTCTGAATGAAATACCATCGCTTTACCCACAGTGCCATCCATCTGTGAGACTCCATCGGGACAAAGCTAGCAGTCACACATCAAAATCCACTGTAAATTTCCTAAAAGAAAAGGAACAAAAAACTGTTATCGAGGCCATACCCTTCACTGATATCCCTACTAAATCTGCCGATGTGTCACCTATGGATTTTTGTGCTTTCGGACTTTTAAAAACTGCATTATCCAAACGTTGTCCTAAAACCCTAACAGGGCTCTGGAAAGCTGTTCGGGAGGAATGGGATAGAATACCTCTTCTGACACTTCAAAAGGCATTATTATCCTGGAAATTGCGGTGTCGAAAGATAGTTCAGAATAAGGGATGTCAAACAGAACATTTAAAACACAGGAATTTTATGTAATTTAGTTTTGTGAATACAATATACATAGTCTAAAAAAAATGTGCGAACAGCCTCTGTACTTCCGCTGCACATTTAAAACTGTTCTAAAAGTCTACTCTGTATTTTCAAGTAAGAAAAATTCTACTTCTGAAGGAAACTTTTTATTTGTTTAGACAGGTTTCAAATGTGCGAAAACTATCAAAAGATTACGCATAATACAATAAATGTATTAGAGCGAATATAAGACAAGAAAAAGGATGCCTTCTAAAAAATATTATTCAACTCTGTCATAGTTTGTGCAACCATTCTTTTGAATTTTTTTTTTGCTTTAATTATTTCTAACACTCGAACGTTCTTTTCAGAAAACTTTCGCTTACCCAGGAACTTACTCTGAATGGACGAATTCCTTCACTTTTCTAGGTGTTTCATGTTTTCTGTTTCAGAATGTCCCCAAATGTAGATCTATCGAAAAGTCAATAAGAGGAGTTATTTTTCAATACTGCTAGAAAACTAAATACGGAAATAGATGGAAACGTATTATTACCAACCGACATCTGAAGTTATTGTTCTTTAAAAAGACAGAAGTTTTTTTTAAAAAAATTAATCCCAAAGCATAGGTAACATTGGTCCAAAGCATATACAGCGAAATACGTTTAACGCGAAAACGCTTAAAACGAAATATCGGTTAACGCGAACTAATACAATGGGTCCCGACAGATTACTATGAATTTTCATGCACTTTTTTTTTTTTTTTTCTTTTAACGCGAAATAAAAATCGCTTAACATGAAAAGATTTCCCCTCGGGGAATGAAGAAAATACGGAACACGCCAGCCAAAGAATATGTACTGTTAAGAAGGAAAACTTCGCAGAAGCAGAAGTGGCTCCTTTCCAACGAAAAGGGAAACAACTGCGCATGCGTGAAATATCTGTCGCCAAAAAACGCCAAAGCTCGAAGCTGAATGTCGAAGTTGGTTTGGACAGGTTCGACCGTTACGTTTAGCAAGAGTTTAAACAAAGAATAGGTTCTTTGGTTTCAAGTAGCGATATGGACAATGGAAGTCCAACAGCCAGTGAAAGTGAAACTTCGCCTAATATTTCATCATTCCCGAGTTTAAATTATCCCGACAAGTCAAAGAACGATTCATCTTTACCCGCGTTCCTCAATTTCCTATACACGTCGCGGAGGGTAAAATGTCGGCTAGGTACCAAAGAACCGGCATATCACAGAGGGGAAATTCTCGCCAACAGATTCCGTCGCCAAATCCCTTGGCGAATGTTCCCTTTTCTTTGTAGCGGCGTTGCAGACAAAGTGGTTTACATTACGTCTATGGAGCCTTTCCTTCTTTACATAGATGTTCTTTGCACCAGCCGCGCAGGAAGATTTAAGACGGGTGTGAAATGAAAGAGGTGGTTTCGCATGTTTCGTAGAAATGAGGCTAACTTGGCTTTAAAACAACCTCGGAATTGCCTGTGACACAAGCCAATTTTGTTTATCTAAACTACTTTCACCCTCCACCCCTAAAAAAGCCAAACAAAAACATCTCATCTTTGGAATTCGGTGAGGAATACATTGCAGTCTGTGTAAAAATCAGTGAGTTTGGCTCACGCCAAAAGAAATGGAGAAGGAAAATATTGAAACTGAGCCGATACTTAATGTTTCAGAAATTTTCTGTATTATCGAACTGTCCTACTGTATCATCGGAAGAATTCGTTGCAGTCGATGATAATAATGTGTGTACAGCCCCAGTTATAGCAGATAAAGATATTTTGGAGTTTGCTCAAAGCTAAAAAAAAATCATTGATGCAGATTCCCAATGACGAAAATAAATTGAATGACGCAGCTCCTGTTCCCACGTCATATGAAATGAGGAACATCGTGAAAATCATTTATATGCACATTCCAATGGTGAAATGAATAACAAAATGGACCACATCGAACAATTTGTTGACAATTGGATGCTAAAGTGGCAATGCAAAGAAAAATATCAGATTATTTTCCAAAAACTCAATAATTGTTTTGCTTTTCAAAAGCTTGAAAATTTTGTATTAAATTAAGTTCTTGTGGATGTTTTTGTTTCATTGATTTTTATTAAATACATGCATAGGTATATATATATATAACTAACTAAATAAACTTAATTTTGTTGAATATATGTTTCTTTCTTTCTTTTTTTTTCTTTTTTTTTTTGCCATACTCTTTAACACGAAAAAATATTTCAATCCCTTCAGTTTCGTGTTAAACGTGTAAGGTGTTAGTTAAACTAACAAAGTTTTATTTTAATTTGCCTTTTTCTATCTGTTCTTATTTCAACGTCCCGTTAGAATAAGCGCGCGTTTCAGCTTTATGCTAGTTTAAAGTGGAGCCAAGTTTATATTTAAGCGAGAGGTAGGAACCTCTCAGTGTGAGAGAGCTTTTAGTCTCAGACCACTGTTACTCTGTTCGACGTTCGCCTGATCAGCTAGTATTTAAATTCTAAGCCGTAGCGCTGTTACGCTATTACTTATTGAAGTAATTCTAAGTGCGTCAGTATTAGTTAAATCTTGCTACGCACCATTTAGCATAGAAGCCAACCTCGCGTTTATAGCTCTGTGAGCAACAACTACTTAATTTCTAATTAGTTTTAGTTTAAATTATTTGATTGTTCAGTTTAAGACCCAAGTGCGGTCGTTATTTTCTGTATCCCTCCCGAGTTGGGAAGTGGCTGTATAGAATTGTGGTTTAATAAAAGAGGATTTTAAATCCTTCTTAAGTGCAGTTCTTCTACCACTTAACCAGAGTTTTCTACCACAGAACATAGCTGCATTCAGCTCCCTGTTCAAGATCGGGACTCAGTTTAATTCACGAATATGTTCGCCAAGGATATGCACCGAACACTCTCCTGACAAACGGTTTTCACTGTACTCGTAGAATGTGCTGTTCAACAAGCTCCTTGAGCATTTACGTTCCCAGGCACTAGATATATACCGTCGAAAAGAATTTTAAACCACAAGAGCTATCGTTTATTTCACTAACTTAACCAATATATGCATCATAATGATGATTTAGGAGAGCAAAATGTATGTAAATGATATACTGTTACAATCTTTTCCGGACATGAGTAACAATTACTTTTGATGTTACATTGCCGGCTGTATAAGGTATTTAATTATCCTATCTGCATCAACGGTATCAAATAGCAGCTTTTTCAGCTATTGTAATGTTTTCAGCCATGTTTCAGTCATCGATTTAACAAAATGGCACATGCTTATTGTAAAACGTTTCAACGAAAATTACACTTATTCAATGCAAGGGGGGGGGAGGAAATTGCAAGTATTTCACCACAGTAATGGAGACATGAACAAGTGAGTGAGTAGCTTTTCATTTGATAGTGTGACCCTTTTTATATTATAAAATGGTAACAGAATGAAAATGAAACGAAACAGCAGTAAAATTACCACCGTAGAACGGATGCTGGGGTACACACACCTATCGTAATGATAATAGTAAAAAGAGTTGATCTGCGCTTTTATCGCGTGTTGCCTTGCTCGGAATGAACGCTGTTATGAAACTGAGAGGTTTTCGACAATGGATTTTATTTTATCCGTATTTATTATTGGAGCTTTTTATTGTCTTGTTTGTGATATGTTTCTGCTTTCCTTTCCCACATGCGGCGGAAAAATGACACTTTCGCAAAATTCGGGCGCACCTTTCATGTGTCGCGGGACGTTTGTTTCGTGAGGGTAAGGGTATCCACACGCGAAGTTTGAGGAAGGGGGTAGTGCTTCATGCAGCCGGTGGTTCGGTCGAATTGCAGAATTATATTGACCAGTCGTGTCCGCCAAATATTGCCTGAAAGTTTCGAGAATTGATTTGTTGCTTTTCATACACGAGGTAGGAAAAAGTATGGTATCATTAAATTACTGCTTGGATATGTGCAAGGTGAGCCACAAATTTCAGTACGACTTAAAGTAGTTTCGAGAATGTCTAACTCAGACAAAAGCTGATGTATCCCACGTAAAACGTGAACCATTATTAAATTTACTGCTATTTTTTTAAATTTTCATTCCTTGCTTGAAATTGATTTTTTACGAAGGCGTTTTAGAGATGTTTATTTAAATATTTTCAAAATTTTCTTCGCAGTTTTGAATCTAATAAAGTTTTTTAATGAGCTTTTCCCAAATTTTCAGCTGTTAAGTTTGTAACAAAGCTACGTTATCATACAACATATCATCGTGCGACTTATAAACACTGTTACTGCAAGAAATGTAATTTTTAATTCATCTTTTACTAGCGGCTTCGCTCGTATTGATGTCCTTAACTAACTTTCAAAGACTATTGAAAAGAAAAGAAAATAATATGATTTTTTTCTTATTGCCTGACCAGGATAATGAATTTTAAAATTTTAGTTACTATTACTTATTAGTCCAAAGGGATTTAGTCCCGAAGGACTATTACTTTCGTTTTGCGATTTTGCGTCGATTCACTCTGAATGCCCGATTCACTTTTCAAATTGTTGCCACTAAATGTTATCGCTCTGCATTAAAGTTTAAAAAATGAAAAATCTGCATAAATGTATGCATGTTATTATTATTATTATTTTTGACGTAGCTTTCTTTTCAAAAATCGTCTGCGTGCGTTGCATGGGAAAATAAAAGGAATTTTAATTACAGTTCTAAATAAATAGCCAAATAAATGTGAAATTCGTAACAATATTCTCTAAAACTTTAACGAATTTTTCATTGACAAACTCAAAGATTTCAAAGCCGGCAATACCAACGTTGTACAGAAAAAACATTTTTATCTCCAGCGCGTGAGATCGTGTACCGAAATTTCTAAAGATATGCTCGATTTAAAATTATTTTGCGATATTGCTGTTGAACTGAATTTTATGGTTTAAGTGCGAAGAACATGGTATTTAACAAATAAAGGTAGCACACAAAATGTTAAATAAACGTCCCTTTGGACGTAATTTAAAATCTGAAACATTTCAGATTTTTTTTTATTTTATTATTAAGTTAAAAATACACTCCGCGTAAAATTTCAATAAATACTGCCGTTGTTCAATACCTATAGGCCGCGTTATATTTTGTTTTTACGCGGAGTATATCGCCACGAAATCTACTAAAACTGCTACGTATATTTCCTAATGACTGAAAAGTTTATTACAGAAGAGCCAAAAGCTTTAAATCCTTTTAAATAATAAACTAAGCAAATAAAAATTAATAAACGCTTAATTAATAAATGTTACGCTTTCACTCCTTAATTACTTAACCGATCATCATGAAATCTTCAAGAAATTTTTTTGATGTATTAAAAACGGTTAAAAATGTTTGCGTGGTTTAAGCCACGCACCTGCGCGCGCAGACAAACTTTTACATAGTTTAACTTATTGTTATGAAACTTTCAACATTTAATGTTTATACAACTACAATCATTTTAAGCTATAAAAACCTATTATATAGTTTAAGTTTCAACAGATAAGTTACATTTTATAGCCTATAACCTTTTCTAATATATCAGAAATATTTCTTGAAAATTTCATGACGATCGGTTAAGTAAGTAAGGCTTGAAAACGAAACAAACTCACATTCGCATTTATAATATTAGTTAGGGCCCACGAGCAGCCGAGCGGTAAAGACGCTGAACACTGGTAGTTCGGTCCGAGGTTCGAATCCCGCGAACGGGCTGGCTGCATTGGCGTTTTCGTGGTTTTCCCCATGTGTAACGTGTATGCGAGCCAGTTTCCCTTAGAAAGGTCCTCCACGAAGGCATCCCTCCCCTCGTGTGCTTTGCCATAACTGAATAACCTAACCTAATATTAGTTAGGATCGATTTTAGAGCAACTCTGTTCTCCTCTGGCATCGAATTTAATGACCTTCAACTGTTTCCTAAACTAAGGGATTTAAAAGCATCTCTTAATAATTCAAATCATAGTTTTTTTTTATTTTTAACAACGTGTAAACGGATAGAATTTGAAATTTAATTTGTAACACATTTAATTAATATATATCTTTTGAACTATACTACTGTGACTAATGAAAAGTGTTTCTGTCGTTCTATATCGCATACTTCAGTTGATTTATTATTTAATACTGCATTTCATTAATACTTTTTTAATCTACTCAACTAATGACTATTGATTACTCAGGTAATGACTAATGATTAATATTTTTTTAATTTACTGAGCTAATGACTCGCTTTTCTGATTTTTGTCGAGGAAATAATCAAAAAATCATCTGAAAAAATTTAATTGGTTTCATTCAGAAAAACGGAAATGTTCCGCATCGAAAATGTAAATTCAATACTAATTTTATCTCTGTGGTAATTTATGAGAAAATTTAAACTCCAGCATTAAAAAATAATAATAAAATAATAACAGAAAATGTGAAAAGTTTCAGATTTTAAATTACGTCCAAAGAGGGCGTTTTTTTAACATGTTGTGCGTTACCTTTATTTATCACATATCATGTTCTTCGCACTTAAACCATAAAATTCAGTTCAAGAGCAATATCGCAAAATAATTTAAAATTGAGCGTATCTTTAGAATTTCCGATACACAGTCTCACGCGCTGGAGATAGAAATGTTTTTTCTGTTCAACACTGCATGGCTCGCTTTGAAATCCTTGAATCTGTTAATTAAAAATTCGTTGAAGTTTTATAAAATATGAAATCAGTAATAAAACAAATTCCAAATTTCGGCTTCCAGATGCCCATATTCGCAGGAAGATTACGTCATGCAAAACTGGAGGGCTCTAGGTACCGTCGTTTTATCACAATGCGAGAAACATGCACACGATTATTCATTATTTAATTCTTCCAAATATAATACAGGGTGATAATATTTGGTGGCAACAATTTAAAAAGTGAAATGGACATTCAGAGCGATTCGACGCTTAATCGCAAAACAAAAACAATAGTCCCTCAAGGACAAGGCCCCTTTACACTAAAAAGGATGCTGATGATTTTTTATGGAATTAAAGGGATCATTGAATCGCTATATCTAGTTGAACCTATATATTGAACCGCTATATCTAGTTACATATGTCTCAAGACCTATTATGATGGACAACATAAACAATATTTCAATGATTCTCTGCTCCAGAAACAAAAACAATAGTCCCTCAAGGACAAGGCCCCTTTACACTAAAAAGGATGCTGATGATTTTTTATGGAATTAAAGGGATCATTGAATCGCTATATCTAGTTGAACCTATATATTGAACCGCTATATCTAGTTACATATGTCTCAAGACCTATTATGATGGACAACATAAACAATATTTCAATGATTCTCTGCTCCAGACTCCTCTAATTTCTTTATATTCCTGTATTTTAAACGTTTAGCTGCGCAGGGCAAG
>KK115391.1:591088-628646 GCA_000611955.2 Stegodyphus mimosarum | reverse complement strand
ATAGAAGAAGTTGCATTTTTAATAACGTTATTTACAGACGATTTAAGTAAATATTGCTTTAGTTGCTTTTTATTTCTGCGTTTATTCAGTAAGACCACTGCTGAAGCAAGAAATAAGCAAAATCAGACCGTGCCTTTGCTGAGATTCGATAAACGCATCTTGCTAGCTGAGTGTGACACAGGGACTTATGAAAAAAATGTCTTTAATGCGTTTCATAATAACTTAGTAAAATATAGTTTAGCTAATTTGGGAATATCTTTTCCCAAAATTTTGTTATTATACTGTAAAATTTATTCTAAGTTTGTAAAGTTTATTCGAAGTATATTAACAGTTATTTTAAGTTTTGTATCTTTCCTATCTTATTCTAATTTCAGCTTACAATTTCCTGCCAGAATGTAATTTCAGAAACGCAGTAAATGCAAATGAGAAAGAATACTGTTTAGTCGATACTTCACCGACTTCAAGAGAGAGAGTCTGATTCCCTGACTAACGCGCATTTGCCTTTGGCTACGTTCTCTCTTCGTTACTACGCTCGGCCATACCTTAGGCCCTCATTTGGCTTCGCCGATTTAATTAATACTTAGGGGCCAACTAATTAGATTTCTGATGGCTTCGGCTACACCTTTCAGATAGCTTAGTTAAGCTAATTTAGTTTAGTTTAAAATCATTATTATTTAAGTTCAAGCTCCAGTGGAGGCTTTTTTGTAAAGTTCCAAGTAGGACCTGATTGTTCTGAAAAATAAAGGGTATTGAACCCTTTTTATGTCTTACGTGTTCTGTTCACACACTTAAGCGATTACTCGCTTGTTGGTGTTCGTGAGGTTCTAAGTTAGAACTTTAGAATTAAATAACCAAATCCCACAAGTTTATAACAGTTACTTTAAGTTTGCCACACTTTCCAGTCTCTCCTAATTTCGGCTTACAATTTCCTACCAGAATGTATTTTCAGAAACGCCTTTAAGGCAAATGAGTAAGAGTAATATTTAAGTGTATGTTTCACTGACTTCGTTAGAGAGCTAGAGTCTTTAACTAGTGCGCGTTTGCCTTTGGGCTACGTCTCTCTCTAAGCTATTACTAAGCTCGCCCGTACTTCAGGCCCTTGATAGCTTCGCCTACTTAATTGAGATTTAGGGGCCAACAACTTAGAATCCTGATAGTTCCGGTTATATCTTTTTAGCTAAGCATTAGTTAAGCTTTAATTCTTATTATTTTAAATTCAAGCCCAAATGGAGGCTCTGCTGTACGCTCCTAGATAGGAGTCGACTGTGTTAAATCTTATTTTGAGAAATAAAGGGTAATTAACCCTTCTTGAGTCTTGCGTCTCTGTTCACACTTACGCGATTATTCGTTTACCGGTGTAAGAGGTTCTCCACATTTAACTGTTAAGTAAAAGGGTGGAATCCCACAATACTGCGCAGTGTATTTTCGTTCATAACCCACTGTATCTTCTCAATGATGAGAGATATTAAAAAAAATCATCGCAGCTTTTGTTTTTTGAAAAACTTCTATATTAATCATCGTAACCTACCCATTAGCTGAGATTTACTATGTTGCGTCAGTTATAATGATTTTCATACATTTCATTTTTAAATTTTTTTTTTGTTGCGGATGTTTCAGATGCAATTGCAAGCAGAAAATCTTCGGATTTGTTATGAGCGCCTCTTTTAGATAATGTTACAGGGTATTGGAGAAATTTCACTATGGAAATCTGAATACTAGGATATTCAAATATGAACAGGAAAAATATCATGGTCGTAAAAGTTGAATGCTTATATACACAGGAATCCTACCTTTATTCGAAGCGATACTCCAACACAGCAATGAATCTCTTTCCCAGTGTTCTACAAGATGTTTTATTCCATCTTCAAATTAAGATGTTTGGCTGGACATGTATCTTCTATGGAATGACTCTAAGCCTAAATCTGGACTATAGCAGCTCGTTTTACCCCCAGAGGCTGATCGCGCATTTTTAGACGATATTCATTGTATTTACAGAAATATTGTAAGCAAAATTATTGTGTTTTAAATGTTCTACTTAATAACCTTTATTATTCACTGTCTTTGTCACACACCATAATTTCCAAGAAAACAGAGTTCTCTCTTGTATCTGAAGAGGTTACAGCGTACTACACAGAGATAAGTCAATTATGTGTGCAGTCCCTGCAATCCATTGCTCCCAGCGTTTACTGACTTCACTAGACATTTAAACCTTAGCGGGTTCTGTTTCATTCCTTTAACTACTGCTTTTTCTGAATTGTTCATTATTTCTTAACGAAAATGTGAAGGTTATTGCTTTAATTAGCAAAGGTACTCCGTAAGCCCTCCCCTTGGTCCTTGGTGCAAGCCTTTACGACGTGTCACACGATATGTTTTTGAAATCATTTTTCATGGCTTTTGCTTCGAAATAACCTAATGTCTCTACAACTGGCGCCCGAACTAAAAAGGTGTCGGATGATGATTCTCCACCACCGGGATTTGGCGATTGGATCCCCCAAACCCCAGTCGCTCTTTAAAAGCGGGAGTATATAAGGTATTTCTCCCGCTTTCTTCGCATGCTTTTGTGGTGTAGGGGTCAGCACGCTCGATGCGTAACCGAAAGGTCCGTGGTTCGAATCTCAGCGAAGGCGTTACTCATGTTCCACATTTCCTGCTTAAAAAAAAATCCATCGTAATGACTCTACAAGTGGCGCCTGATCTAAAATGTGGTGGATGATGATTCTTCACCATCACGAATTGGCGATTGAGGCCCGTAATCCCCAGTCGCTCTTTAAAAGGGGGAGTATATAGGTATCTCTCCCGCCTTCGTGGTGTAGTGGTCAGCACGCTCGACGCGTAACCGTCCGTGGTTCGAATCCCGGCGACGGCATTGCTCATTTTTCATGATTCTTGCTTCGAAATAACCTAATGAAACAACAACGTAATCTAAGGAAACTCCGTAAAAATCCAGTAGTCACGTTACAGTTGAATGCCTCTTTCCAATTAAGGAAATTTCGAGCAAGATTCAAGAAGTTCGCCTTTAAGATGGCATCTATGATGTTCGTATCTCCAAAAAGTAGCATCTTCTGTCAGTCAAGGTATAAGGTATTTCTCCCACATTCTTATCGTGCCTTCGTGGTGTAATGGTCAGCACACTGAGCCGGTATTTCACAGGTCCGTGGTTCGATTCCCGGCGAAGGCGTTGCTCATTTTTCATGTCTCCTACTCCGAAATAACCTAATGTCTCTACACTGGCGCCTGAACTAAAAAGGTGGTGGATGATGATTCTCCACCACCGCGATTTGGCGATTGGGTCCCCAAAACCCCAGTCGCCCTTTAAAAGGGGGAGTATATAAGGTATTTCTCCCACATTCTTATCGTGCCTTCGCGGTGTAATGGTCAGCACCCCGAGCCGGTATTTCAGAGATCCGTGGTTCGATCCCCGGCGAAGGCGTTGCTCATTTTTCATGTCTCCTACTCCGAAATAACGGAGTAGATTAGTCGAGATTAGCCTAACCAGTCGAGTAGAAATTTGAATTACTTTGAAATTTGCCATAAACGGGGAAAAATACTATATTAAAGCTCTTGATTCAAAACACTTTTTAATTGAAAAAATAACTATAATTAATTTACCTGCAATGGTTATTGTGGGCCTATAATGAGGTTAACTTCATACTTTTGTACCAGTCATACTATTGGGGTGATGAATGCACAAGTTGTTTAAGACTTTTTAAACCTAATGCTTAGCATTGCCGGTGTGGGAATAATTTAAAATATTTTATAATTACAATTTTCGATGAACAACATCAAATGAATATTTATAAAAATTTATTGGTAAAGTTTGAAACCACGCCTCAAATTTTAGAAATACCGATACTCTTTTTCTCGGTATGTCCCAGGATTGTAATTTAACAATAAATCCTAGCACAGCAACAAAATTGAACAACAATACATGTCAAGAACTTTATCCCATTTAGTTATACATCCAGTAATACATACTTAAAAAAATCTGGTCTGGATACCACATGACTTCCTTGTACGGCCTATTAAAGCATGCCCATTTTTTTGCTGCATTTGATGTAAACTTTTATTCCCGAATTTCATAAAAGGTACATTTCTCATTCAATCAATTCAGTGCTCCCTTCGCAATAAGGAAAAAATACATGAAATCTCAAAACATCTTCCTTAAAAAATGTAAATTACAGAAAAACCTAAGACACCAAATGGAGTTTAAAAACAATTTTTACAATTATAGTTTAAATTAATTAAAATTAGGCATAAAGACAGATTTTTCGGTGCACAAAACTTTTGGCCCCACTCGGCAAAATGACACTGAAGTTGATGCAGAAACTAAGACTTAATTTCCTATGCCACTGAGTTTCAAATGTAAACATTTGAAACTGAAATATAATGGCGTCGTAGAGGAAATGAAACAACTGTTAAATTGTTGATAATTCTACCACTATTGCATGCAAATTAAATAAAGGCGCAAAAGCCTTAACCGGAACATAAGAACAATATAATTCAAACACTTTTAAAGCAAAAAATGCACAATATATCAACCTATAAGAACAAAATCTCTCACAAAGCCGGGTAACAGAGTGGGTATTTCAGCCTATATACGTAAATGGAATGAACAGCAGTCAAAATCGATATTTTCGTTGAAATATGATACCCGAAGTTTTTTGCGATTACAATACTTGCTTTACTTGGCACGAAGAAGTAAAAATAAATATAATCAGTCTATACCCAAAGAAGTAGTGAGAAATCTAGCAAAATTAACAAAAGAGCGTATTTCTAAGCGGCCGAATTGGAAAACTTTCAGCGCTGCTCATGCTATAAATTTATAGCTGTAAACTGTGCATCACAGAACAGACTATTTATTTAAGGAACATAATAGAAAGAAATCGAGATGAGCTGAAAATTACCCCGCAATATTTCATTTGAAAGCCTTGATAACGTCTAATAGATATGTAATATAGATGATAGACAAGAACATTTAATGAGGGATAACCGCAAGCATTCAAATTATCTTAATAAGGAAAAGTAAGACGTTACAGACGTAGCGAAGTGAAGTGAGCCGAGTCAACTAGAGATTTTCTGATAGTGATGGTAAAACCCTTTGAATGCGAATCGCATGTAAGCACTTTTCAAATTACTCAAGACACGAATTACGTAAATAATTGTCTCATAAAATATTTTTTATGCTGAACAGATAAGAAGCACTTACTGAACACAGCTCTTCTTCAACTGTTGAACAGTGCTGAATAGGCATTAAATAAAAACTTCCATTCGTTTCCGTTACGAAGGGACAAAAAGTAAACTGAATATTAACGTTTAAGGACGAGTTGCAATTGGCTTTTTGAACCCTGAATAATACATTAAAAGCTATTTTCAACGATATGTGAATTAATAAAATACTAGTTTTTAATCCTGCGAAAAGTTAACAAATTTTGATGGCAATGACTGATCAGCAATTCACATTTTAAGCTGTTAAACGGAACGATTCTATCATCGGTAGTAAGAAACTAGTTTTGTAGTGAATATTAATTAAAGGAAATTGATGAACGATTTTTTACGACTTTTGGCGAATTTTAGAAGTGCGCAGATCTTTCTAGCTGAATAACTTATGCTTCTGTAGAAAGTTGGAATCATTCGATCGCTTTGATGGAAATAACTTTGTAAATCACGATTTAGAAGAGTGATGAAATCCAGCGTAAGAAATTACTAATTTACCAATACTGGTAGAATTTAGGTTACAGAATTGTCGATTTACAAAACTGTACAATTCTACGAAACAAATCGTTTCATAAGAATCATCCGCGGAGGATTTTTTGTATCGAAGGTAAGGCATTTTTATATTAAAATCGTAATCAACTTAAGCCTGTTGCTTTTCATGTACAAATGTTTAATAAATTACTTAGCTGTCATGTTTTTTTGAAACTGCGACGTTCCAGAGATTAGGATGCCAATCTGAAGAAAGAAATTTTGGCACTTATTGTGAATTTAAACTCATACTTGAAATCCCATGAAAGCAATTATATTTTACGACAAGTGGTTATTTTTAATTTCATTTTTGTGTGAGAAATTGTTTGAGGTAACATTCGAAGAGGTAGCCTTTGATTTCAATGGCCAGCCCAGACGGAGAACGATTGTGGAACACCCTCGAAGACACCGGATGGGCTGTAGATGTCTGACACAGTGACGATAATCCGATTCTACAACATCTCATAATCAATCTGTCTCCAAAAGAAGAAATTCGAGAGACGGTGAAAGTAGAAACCAAGCTTCGCCTCCGCTACGTCTGGTCCAGCTCCTCGATATATAGCATTGACATGTTTATGCATATCACTAGTAAAATGCGCAGATATACTGTCATGTAAGAACCACAAGCCCCTCTGCATTATGATACTACAATGAGCTACAAATCAGAGAGGGACGCGTATCGGGAAACCAAATACGTTGCGCCAATAAGAAGATACGGCCCCAACAGGTAACTACCGAGGATTCTTGATGAAACGTTGGTCTTTCTGAGAGATACTGATTGGGGAGATACTGCGATACTGATGTGGGATTTCTCCTTCGACCACGTGGGCATTTTGTGTGTTGACAACAGTTTCTCGCGTAAAGAGCTAGCCTCATTGGACTACATAACGTACTTCTGCTCCAGATTCGCAACGCTGCCTATCTCAGACTTGATGAGCCAACCTACGAACGAAATCAGTGTTCCTGGCTTACTTACTTGATCTTCACTAACTGAAAGAGGTGTGCGACAGCAGGCTTCATGATAATCATTTATTTTCCGAGTATTTTATGTCTAGTCACCTTTCATCGGAATATCTAGAAACTTCCATCGGAACTAAGGCATTTGCTTCAGCACTCTTTACATTCCTGGAAGCAATGGAATCTGAAACCTATTTAGCATAAATACTAAATACACAAAATGCCATAGAATGGCTGTTGTGTCGTTTTGAACAACTTGAATTACCTGAAAATCTCGATCCTTGCATAACCATTTTGTAAGACATAACAGTGGATTAAGATGGTTGGCCTCGCGCCGGGTTGTAGAGAAATACTTTAATTTCATTGCCATACAACATGAAATATTCAGAATAATATAACTTCATACATTTGTTCTAGTGGTTTAGTTTCGGTAACTGCGTTCTGATGAATCCAGCTTCGAATCCCAGAGAAAGCATGGATGCTTGTAAGCATATAATGTCTGTGTGTCGACAGCGCAGTCAAAACACATGACAAACCGAAAATCTTTTCTGCAGATTGGTGGGAGGGAAAGAAGGGTGGGTCTTAGACCGATCATCGGTGTGTTCTTCCTCAAAATTGGGACGGAACAGCCTGTTGCAAATTACAGTTAGCATGGCCCGGCGATCGATAACGTAATCTTACGGGAATGTGCAGTTGCCAGCCTTGTTTCAATCTGTATCTGAACAGAGTATGATAACGTTTTTAAACTAGTATCACGTACTGCAAATTTCATGCATGACACTTGACATGACACTTGTTCAGACATGTTGAAAGCAGGCGTATTTGCCAAAAGGTGACCATAGTATGTCAGGACAAGAGACTTAATTAAAAAATTTTATGACTATTTTTCTTGCTCTGGAGAAATTTTTCAGCATCGCATCTTCGAGAACCTACATGGAAAAAGTAGTCAGCGAAATTTCAGTCTCTGTATACTGATTTTACTACAAGATGGCAGAACTTTAATGATTGGCTAACAAATGATGCAGAAATTCATCAAGAAAATTTTCAGAGAAGACTGAGTCAGAATCATGAAAGATCTTCGAGATACCGCACGAGAAAATAAAATACTGTGGCACTTATAAAAGCTATAATGTGGCATATGATACATTATTTATGTGGAATATTACAGTAAATTGTCAATAACCAAGCGAAATACTTTCAGCTTTGAGGAACCGTAACTATCTTAAAGTTGCTTAAAATTATAAGCCTTTCTCACATATTTCGTTGGCTGTAATAAGTCAAGTTGTCTATTTAGGGTCGTAAATGAAAGATATCAGTAAAAATCTTTGGACATTGGCATCTCAGTAGTGAGTCACGCATGCATGCGCTGCTTGTCTGACTTTGTATATCACCTAAGTATTATTTGGGACCATATCCTCTATGGAAAGATGTTGCAGGAGAAACAATATGAATCATATGAATCATTTTTTAGTTGTTTTTGTTTCTCTGAATGGCAAGAAGTTTGAAGGATAGACATAGGTGTTGGTCGCACGCAGAGAGGAAATGAAGTAAAGATCTTCGGAGGCGATAAGTTTGGCGATGTTTGGCAGACCGTGTCGCCAAAACGTGACAAAAACGACACCTTCTAACTTGACGAACTGGCCACCTGATATCTGAACTGGGGGGAAGTTAAATAATGGGGGAGGGGGCAAATCGAAATGACTTCGCGCTTCGTTACATCCGGATGTTGTGCAAGTTCGTCGTCAATGAACATTGAAATTTGTTGCTCGTCACGTAATTTCAAAAAGGAACTTTTTTTTTCCAGTGAGAACTCTATGGGAATAAAAAGAAGAAATATGAGATAAAATTTACACAAGCTGTTAGACTCGGAAGCCTCTAAGCGGCAAGTTGATAGTGATAGCTAACTGCGATGGAATAACAACAGCGTACTGGTGTCTGCCACAGAGGTTCAGGATTATTTCACCTAGCGCGAAACCCCTATGAAAGTACTGTAGCCTGTATTTAACTACACAATTTCAGCATTTAAAAAGTAATTTTAGTTGACAGGCAGACTACAATAGTATAGTTCCAAGGATCTTGGACATCATGTTTTGCTTAATTTTTTTGCACAAAAGGGCTAGCAGTCTCGAAACGCGATTTTGCATTGAATCACTAAAAGTATAGTTCATTCGAGTCTGTTGCCATTCGGCAAAATGCAAGAAATTTATCTTTCAAATTGTATCTGTTCACTGTGGATTAACAAACTAAGCTATCTGAAAGCAACAGATGCAGTTCTTTTTTCAACTTTTGGATCAGATCTATCTATTTTTTATCTATCTATCTATATTCGATGTTTTCAAAGAAGGACGTTGTATAATTTTTTTATGTCATATTTTGTAAAACTTTTAACGAATTTTTGATTAACAAACTCAACGAAATTAAATCGAGAAGTGACAATACCGTTCGAGGTGAAACATTTTTATCTCCAACGCGTGGGATTACCTAACACAAATTCTAAACATTTGCTGTTTTAAAATGTTTTGTGATTTTGCCGTTGAGTCGAGTTTCATTTGCGTACGTGCCAAGAATATGATACTTAATAAATAAAGTTGACACACAAAACATGAATAATGAAAAGACAAAAAAAAGTTTGTAAGTTATCTTATTAAGAAAACTGAACATTGATATTATGAACTGAGAAAAAAAGAGAGAGAGAGAGAAAGAGAAATATATGCCCACATTCCACTGCGTCGGGAATTCTTAGCATACGCTACTATGCTGCTTTCAAAATTTTTGTCGTTTTGCTGTTGAATTGTGTATGGCGCAGTGCGGAAAAAACACGATGCTTAATAATAAAGCTTAACAGGAAAAAAGAAGAAAAAAGGGAAGGAAATTACCAACAGTGAGTGCAAGAGCAGACTGCGAGCTCAGCGAAAGCGTAAAATACCGTAACAGACTCTTTCGGGCGACCGTTAAATCTGAAATCCTTCAGACTTTCTTTTTTCCCCTTTTCCCCTGTATCAACATGGGAAGCATCATGTAAAATTCGCTATCTTCTTCATTTCTAACAAAAATAATGAGTATATTTTACTTTAAACTAAAATTATTAACCATTTTTATGAATAACTGATTACATTGAGTTTGAAAACGTTTGAAAAAATATAATTTTTTTAAGCGGTCCCTTAACCCTCAAGCATAGTATTTTCATATTAACTCATGCACACGGTTGGCAGTAGATCCACACTGTATTGTTACGGGTGTATGGTTTCGTAATGGATTGATAAAATTAATTTTACAAAAAGGAACACTTCCGAGATCTGGAACTTTCCAAAGCAAATACTCTTACAGCTCTTCTCTGTATCACATCACAGAGCACAATCAGTAGTTACGCTTGAAACTTGTAAGAATGTTAAACACAACGCAATGCAAAGCGCATCTAAAAGGCATAGCTCTCACGGTTATCTTCATACTCCGAATCAAGCTCTGAATTAACAGCAACTACTCCTGAGAAACTAATGTTTTCTCCGGTCTTATATAACTTTCTCCCGGACACCGAGAGATTTCTAGTACCTTTCACTTCTCGATATTACTATAAGGCGTGGGAGGGTCAGATATGGTTACAGGTACATATGGCATCAATTACAGCTATTCAGTTACAGAACGCAAGAACTGGACCCCCGTCTTGGTTACCTATAACGGTCTACCGCTCGGGCTTTCTCTCGGAGTGAGTATGTCCAAGCTCCAGAGAACCATTCAACGGCGGCGAAGACCCCACAGTCCTTGCTCGGCTTTATACAAAGCATGGGACAAGGAACAAAAACGCACCGCCCTTCATAGGTATAGTGGTTAGGGGAGCCTGACTGCGATACTGAAGGGCCCGGGTTCGAATCCCGGAGAAGGCATGGATGTAAAATTGTCTGTCCCTTCATAGGAGGTAGCGGTGGCCGCCTATTAGGTGCCTCCATAATAAAATGGTCACCACTTCTGGCCTTAGTAGTGGTCAGCGCCGTTATAGACAAGTGCCCGCCATTCATAAAAAAGGGGGGGGGGAGAAAAATGCTTGTTTAAAACTAAATACATGTTCAGGAAGGTTCAAAAAGGACACATGTTCATTTTTGCCTCCGGGCACCACTTCATTGGCATCGATAGTCGTCTTGGTGTCTTGTCCACTCTGTCAGTCCCCCGTCCCTGGGACTGAGGGGACTAAATCCTCGATGAGTAGGTCGGTGATCTCTGTTCTAGCTCCACCACAGACAGAGAAACGGACACGACAGTACCAGTACGGTCCCTGACAAGCCCGAAACAACCTTAGAATGGACTAGGACTCTAGTCCTATGAAGTCAAGTTATATACCCCGTGGTTGAGACTGCCTAAGCAAAGAACCTCTATGTAAAGAAGGAAAGGCTCCATAGACGTAATGTAAACCACTTTGTCTGCAACGCCGCTACAAAGAAAAGGGAACATTCGCCAAGGGATTTGGCGACGGAATCTGTTGAGAATTTCCCCTCTGTGCTATACGGGTTCTTTGGTACCTAGCCGACATTTTCCCCCTCCGCGACGTGTATAGGAAATTGAGGAACACGGGTTAAGATGAATCCTTCTTTGACTTGTCGCGATAATTTAAACTCGGAAATGATGACATATTAGGTGAAGTTTCACTTTCACTGGCTGTTGAACTTCCATTGTCCATATCGCTACTTGAAACCAAAGAACCTATTCTTTGTTTAAACTCTTGCTAAACGTAACGGTCGAACCTATCCAAACCAACTTCGACATTCAGCTTCGAGCTTTGGCGCTTTTTGGCGACAGATATTTCACGCATGCGCAGTTGTTTCCCTTTTCGTTGGAAGGGAGCCACTTCTGCTTCTGCGAAGTTTTCCTTCTTAACAGTACATATTCTTTGGCCTAAGTACATATCCTAGGCAGTACTTCCCAATAATTCTCCTGAGTCAACCCCCGAGGGGAGTTGTTCAGTTACAGTTATACACGGACTGGACCCAAATATCACAAAATGGCGACGAAATTAGGCGAAGAAAGTCAATTGCCAAAGCCCTCGCCAATTTAGGGCGAGAACTGTTTACTCACCGTTAAATAGACTTGCGCTTGTATTCTTACTTTTCGGCAAAGCTTCGCTTCTTTAGAATTTCACGTTTATATTAGGAAAAAAAAAGTACTAGACTCTTAAGTGTACTACAGTATGGACTCGCATATAATCTCACTAAAATTATTTACGTATGTACAAAATTCGTAACAATATATATATATACCAATTTATGTTATAATACATCGATACCAGTTATGCATCACTTGTTTGAGAACCTGTATAATCCAACCATATCAATTTACGCACATATATTTTTGAATTAAAATTTACTATGATTATCAATAATCATTAAAGCCATAGTAAACGGAATTTTGTTAAACGAAGTAAGCTCGGAATACGCATTATTATTAAAAAGATCGATCGGTATATTTCGATTAAAATATCGATTTATGTCTCGGACAATTTCCATCACTCGGTCTTTAAGTAGTCTGCTTTAATTGTTGTCTGTTTTTGGAGATTTTAAATTGCAGAGGAAAAAACGTGATTGACATGAGGGTTATCTTTATATCAGCATTTTAATGATGCAAAAATTTATTTATATTTAGCAACCTCATTTTTTTTCTTACGGTATTTGTCAAATTAAGTTTTGTAAAAGAATGCGAATTGTAAACTGACTACGAAACTATTGATCTCTGTGACAGTCAATATCTCAACTATAAGCACGAATTTCAAGCATCTCCTTTTTTCTCAAATTTCATTCAGTAAAATTAGTGGTCGGGAGGTTAAAACAGCTGAATACTGGAAGATCGAAGTGCGTTCGGTCCCGCGTAAACAGGTTGGTTTTCCTGTGTTTCCTAGTGTGTAATATGTAACGTACATAAAACAGTTTTCCTTCGAAACTTCTTAACGAAGGTATTCCTCCTCATAAACATATAACATGTGTGCTTTATCATACTCAGATAACCTAATCTAACTTTATTCAGTAGGAATGGAAGTTTTCCCATTTCACAATGAAAATTCTTGTTAAATAAAATGTTATTATTTATCAGATATTTTGAAAGACATTGAAACTAAGCTTATACATATTTTCCTGTTCCTCCCTTTTTCTGAACGAAAAGGTTATTTTCCTGTGAGGAAAGAAACGAATTTCTCATTAAAAATATTATTTTAAGAGAACGGTTTTCTACCATCAGTTAACTTAGAGTTTGCTTGAAAATTTGGTTGATCGATTAATTAAATCTGACTCTAAATTCGATAGTGATTATTTTCATGTGCATACCTGTAGTTGTTACATGTATACGCAGTAGAGCCTGGCTTTTAAGAACTCCATTTAAACCCATCTTAGATTTGATGGAAAGGGGGAGGAAGTAAAATTTAAATCTGGAAACTTCAGATTACAGTTTTTCGCCTTCCGGCGCTGTTCTTTACGTGCGGCTGGAAAATTGAAGATCTGGGGTTAAAATCCTGCCAAGTTCATAGATGACTTCGTATTTCTTGTTCCGAAAACTGATAATTCTGTAAGTTTCAAAATTAATTTACCGGAAATTAAAGGCATAGAACGTAATTCTTTACATTTAAAATGAGCTGATCAAAATGGCAAAGACATACAATAGAAATAACAGGAAAAACTTATATTATTATTTCATCGCAAATTCACGTCAAGTGGAAATACGTACACTTATTGAATAAAGAAAAAGATATAATTATTGTTGAGAGGTTTTATCCAATTTTATTCATTCAGTCGTTTCTTCAGTAAAAAATAAAAAAACAGAATATAAGCAGTCAAAATAAAGCAGCCAACTCACTTCAGTAGAAAAACAGAGTGCCTTTTTTTTTAACATTCGATTTAAACATAAAACCAAAAGGCAGTGTTGCCAAAGCATGAAAAAATATTTCTAAGGAAAAAGTGCGTTTATACCGTTGACTCGCGATATCTCCTCCCACCTTTTCATTTATGGTGGGTAGAACATAAATCAAACTGCAATATATTTAACAAAGAGATTAAGCAATAATATACTTAGTACAATTATGCCCCCTCCCCTAAAAAGAAGAAACTAATCGTAAGGTGAGTAGTTGTCCCATCAGATTTACTTTCAGTATTCTATTAGGAATCTGAAAGTTAATGCCTTTGCTAGCATGAATAATAAAATGCTTTTTGTTCAGATAAAAAAGAAGCTTCGTTCATCCATTTTAAAGTACAAGAGTTGCAAGGGAAGAACCTGTTCACCTGCAGCTGTTTTCACCTTCGCAACTTTAACAAAATTATTTTTGCTCTGGAACAGTTCAACTCGGGCCAAATGGACAGTTCAAACTAACTATTCATATAAAGTAGGCAATCCACCTAAGTAATCAAATAAAATAGGTTTCAGTCCACTTAGTTAAAGCAAGCAGTAGGCAATCAATCTAAGTAATCAAACAAAACAGGCGCTCTACATAAATAAAGCAGTCAAATTTTCTACAGACTGCGTAAGCCATGGTATGCCCTCTCACCATCTAGATCTGAGCAAAACTTCAGAGAAAGACTTACTTACTATGACCAATACCTTGGCGACATTTGGTTATAAAAATTTTCATTGGCGATTTTTTGGTTTATCTTTATAAATATCTTTAAAAATAAAAGTCCTAATTATAAAGGAACAAAAACTTAAAAACAAAAACGAATATATATATATATATATATATTTATATATTTATTCATATCATAAATAAACGTATATATATATAAATGGTTCAGATTCACTAAATACGAATTAAAAAAATTAACTTACTTAAAACTGATTAAAAGAAAACGTTGAAGTTAATGGCGAGGAAAGTTGCGGGAAATAGCTTTCAAAATAGCATCGAAAGGCGTTTCCGGTTTTTTCCGCCATATAAATTCAGCTAAATAGGTATCGAAACGATGGGGGCTTGTCCCATGGTGTCGCTTGTTCCTCCATTTTGAGGAACCCCACATCCTTTCCACGTGTTGAGTATGAGACTGCGTAGATGGGTCAACAAAATTGTATCAATCGCCAGTTTTCCGGTCGCCAGTTTTGGCGAGATATCCAGGTAGTCGTCATAGTACGTAAGTACCAAAGAGCCTCTAGAAGGCAGGTCAGCCAGACTGTAAGCTTGCAAAGATATGCTACCATTGCTTTTTTGATATTAAACTTATTTACTTCACTTGGTTAATAACAAATGTTCTCCAAAGATCCTTGTCCTTGAACGAAAATAAAAGGGCTGAAACGGCTGTCCAACGGGTGCTTAGAATTCTTTTTGAGTCCATAGCATCTTTAACTTTAATAGTCCAGGGAAATAATCAAGTAATAATTAACAAAATTTTTTACTTAGTACTTGCAGTTCCTTATACACACACATTTCTGGAAATAATTCTTTAAACTTAGAACTACTCAACAAAATTCATTTACAGTTTTGAGTAAATTCCAATTTTTCATGATAACATCTTCAAAAGATTTAAGTAATTGCTATCTGTATTTGCAAAATTCAGCGTAAATAATTCAACAGAAATAAATGGTTGAGAAATTACATCGCAGTCCTTTGAAGAATGTTTTTAAATTACTAAAAAGTTTTCATGGCTTTCAAATTTCAATATCAACTAACTCCTCAAAAACAAGAAATTCTAAGCATAGAATTTATGTAAATAAAATAACTCGACAACAAATTTATGCTTGACACCTTTGTCAAACGTCCTAATCAAATTTGCACATTATAATTAAAATTAACAATCTAACTTTAAGCGAATGCACTTCACAAAGAAATAGAAGTTGGCGATAATAATAATAATCTTCATGTTTCGTTTTGAATCGGCTGCAAAAGGGAAGCCAATTTTTGATTTCCCCATCAGACAGCCCGATTTTCGGTAACTTTAACTTTCGTTTTTGAATAGGTGAAGGATTAACGAATTCTTCGGCCTTTAAAAATTCAATTTAAATACTTTTCTACGTTTACTTTTACTTTTACGAAATTCGAGTCAAATTCTTCTATTCGCAAGAAAGAGCTTATTTCATTTCCTATTTCAGTTAGCTGAGAAAAAATTCTAAGTAAATTAGCAAAATTAGACCTACTGCTCTCTTCACCAACATTATCTCCGGTACTGTTCAATTACCAAGACCGAATTTAGAAATGCATGTATGTATGCATACATGTCTTCATGTATATACATGGACATACGTGTGTATGTGTGGTGTATACATATATACACACGTGCATGCATACATACATTTCTGAATTCGGTCTTGATAACAAAAAAGTACCTTTTAATAAGTCATTCACAACATTAAAGCGTTTCGTAAATTAACAATTATAGGTGAGAGTTTTTAACAAGCAATCCCATTTTCAGAATAATACGTAATTAAAAAAAAACAAAACGTACCTTTCAAATCATGTCGTTTTTGTCACCGCACTGCGGAATCTATCTGAATTTTATTCATTTAGTCGGTTCTCCAGTAAAAAAAACGTAGAAAAGGATTAAGTAATCAAATAACGCAAGCAATTCACTCCATTACGAAAACATGACTCCTTTCTTTTCAACATTCTAAAAGTAAAACTAAAATACAATGTTGCCAAAGCATTAAAAATAACTTTAAGGAAATAGTGCGTTTGCACAACCGGTTGAGCTGTTCGCGACAATTTGATTTGGTTTATGTGATTACAGCAAAGCCTCGAGGGCTACCTGCCTAGGAAAGAGATGCCTTTGTGGAGGATTTTCTAAGGGAAACTGGTTCGTATACATATTAAACATGGGAAAAACTACGAAAATGTCCATGCAGCCAGTCTGTTCTGTCTTCTGCGCTGTCGGGATTTGGGCGTAATGTAACATTCTTAACTTAATTTTGTCGTATTTCTATCACAGATTTTCTAAGCTTTTTATAAAAGGAAAAAGTACCAACCACATATGGCATAATTCATCCAGTACTGTTTCCGTAATGTCGATAGTATCCATTCTTAGCTTGACTACCCCAGTTTGAATGAAGTAGGGTAATAAAGCTCGCATTTAGCTGTAAGATAGTATCCATTCTTAGCTTGACTACCCCAGTTTGAATGAAGTAGGGTAATAAAGCTCGCATTTAGCTGTAAGGTTTATCCTAAGTTTATTAACAGTTATTTTAAGTTTTGTATCTTTCCTATCTTATTCTAATTTCAGCTTACAATTTCCTGCCAGAATGTAATTTCAGAAATGCAGTGAATGCAAATGAGAAGGAGTACTATTTAAGTCGATACTTCACCGGCTTCGAGAGAGAGAGAGTCAGATTCCCTGACTAGCGGGCGTTTACCTTTTGGCTACGCCTGCTACACTCGGCCATACCTTAGGCCTTTGCTTGGCTTCGCCAATTTAATTAATACACTCATGTCCATAAATTAAGGATAATGCAAAATCAGGCAAAGGAAGAGTTAGAAGCAAAAAAAATGTGACATATTTGTAAAGTTTATTTATTAAACAAAAGGTAAAGAGCAAAAAAAAAGATGCTATATGTTTGATATTATTAAAAAAATTAGCGATTTTTTCTCCCTGGAGCAAATTACAAAAAAAAACCTATTTCCAAAAAACCAATATTACATGGTTGGTATGATTGTTAATACATTGTATGTCTCCCAGACGATGCAATACAGTCCGTACAACGCCTAGGCATGCTGAGTATCAAATTATCGATCTGATCTTGGGGGATATTACACCTCAAAAAGCAATGCTCTGCGAAGTTCCGGTAGACATGTAGGAGGAGGTTGACGGGCTGCAACTATTCGGCCAAGCATGTCCCACACGTGCTCTACTGGATTCAAGTCCGGTGAGTATGCTGGCCAGTCCATACGGGTGATATCCTCCGATTGAAGGCATTCGCTTACGATGTTTGCACGGTGTGGACGGGCGTTCTCATCCATAAACACAAATTGTGCGCCCGTGGCGCCCCGAAACAAACGTACATGTTGTTCCAGAATGACGTCCCGATAGATTTGGCTTGTCATTGTTCCAATTTGAACATGCAGGTCAGTTCTGGAACCCAGAATAATTCCACCCTAAACGAGCACTCCTGCACCACCGTAACGGTGTCGTTCAATGATGTTTTCTTGGTGGTAACGGGTACCTGGAGCTCTCCATATGAAAGTCCGGTGAGAATCAGACTGCAAGTTAAACCTGGGCTCGTTGGAAAACGTCACACGAGCCCACTGTTGCGGTGTCCACAATGCATGCTCTCTACTCCAGGCTAACCGCAGGCGACAGTGAGTTGCAGTAAGCGGAACGCATCTGACAGGTCTACGAGCATATAGACCAATCTGCCCTAAGCGTCTGTACACGGTCTGCCTTGAAATTGTCGTACCAGTGGCTGAAGAGAGCTGACGAGGCAGGTCTGAGGCTGTGCTCCGCCTGTTTCTTTTGGCAGTAACTGCCAAATACCGGTCCTCATTCGGCGTTGTAACTCTGGGGCGACCTGTGCTGTAACGTCTACTCACATTACCATCATCTTGGAATCGTTGAAAAAGCCTGGAGATGACACTCTGGGCAATTCCAAGTTCGTCTGATACTTCCAGTTGGGTACGCCCACATTCCAGACGGCCGATCATTCTAATACGTAAAAAATCATCTAAATGCGTCCTTTGTGTCATAACTATTCGGTTATTGCACTGAAATGCTTATAAAGCGCCTGCGAAGAATTTTACTTGTTTGCCTGTATTCCTTATATATCACTCTCTTACACTCTCGTCATTGTAACGTACCATCGGTGTCATCTGGTTACTTCCTGAAATTTGCATATGATTCTTGAAGATATGTGTAGTGATTTTACAGGTGACATATTTATTTTAGAGTTCGATTTCCGCGTGACTCCGAATTATCCTTAATTTATGGACATGAGTGTACTTAGGGGCCAACTAGTTAGATCTCTGATAGCTTCGGATATACTTTTCAGATAGCTTAGTTTAATTTAAATTTATTATCATTTAAGTTCTAGCCCGAGTGGAGGCTTTGTGTAAAGTTCCAAGTAGGAACTGATTGTAAATATACTGAAAAATAAAGGGTTATAAACCCTCTTTAAGTCTTACGTGTTCTGTTCCCACACTTAAGCGATTATTCGCTTGTCAGTGTTCGTGGGGTTCTAATTTAGAACCTTAGCATTAAATAAGTAAAATCCCACATAGCATTTGATGGAATATTTTAAACCCAACCCAATTTCTAAATTTTGGTGAACTTCGAATGAACGGCTAGCAAGTTAATCCGTATCTATAGTTCTATACTACAGGATGCTACCTATGGAACAATTGCAGGATTCTATGCTGATGTACAGAATGCGTACAAAATTTATTTTTATATACAAAATACTTTGCTTCTATAGTTATTTACTTCTAACAAATTGTTCTTCTGCTCCGGAACTGCAATTTTATTTCTTGTTTCGATATATTACACACATAGTAATTTTTAAACCATTCCTTTAGAGTGGGAAGGCATCCTATTTTTAAAAGCATATATTTATATTTGGAAAGCGTTGTATTTATGCTTGATATTTTCTGTAGTTTTCAATATCGTTCTTTAGCCATTTTATTTTCGAAGTATCCTGCTATCAGACCTATGTATCGAAAATTTCTTCTGGAGATAAAAGAATAAAATATCTTTAAATATTTTTAAAAATAGGTGCAATAAAGAAAAGAAAAAATTATGACTTTAATTCAGTTTATGTAGTTCATTCAGTATATTTCAGTTATGGCTTTTTCTTGCGGATATTTTAAATTTGATACTTTTCAAATGAGAATGTACTGACTGCCGTACCGAAGGGCCCGGGGTTCAAATACCGGAGAAGGCATGGATGTAAATTCTGTATCTCCATAGTGGATAACGGTGGCCGCCTATAATGTGCCTTCATAATCAAACGGCCACCGCTTCTGGCCTTTGTAATAGCCAAAGCCTAATGAGTACCCGCCATTTAAAAAGCTTTCTAGAGCTTATACTAAGCGTATTAAAGATGGTTCAGAGTATTCATCTAGGCTAATAAATTTTTTCCAATTTTCGGCAATAAAATAAACATTTATCATGAAATCCTAGTGAGGTTTTCAAACGCATTTTATGTCTCTACAACTTACTTTACATGATATTCGATCGCAATAAGACTTATTCACAGCTATGATGAGAATATTCATTGACAATCGTCCACACTGATAACGAAGTGAAACTCTTATACTATATAGACAAACAGCAATTAAAATTTCTCAAATGAATATCTGCTAGTACCAAGATATTTTCTATCCTTAGCTCACTGAAATGAAACGTTGGATAACGCCTAGACTCAGCCTTCCCGTCAAGTATCTAGATATCAAGTATATCTCAATCTACCGCAAAATTAATGACCACAATCACTGTGGGGAGATGGTATCTCCGAAGCTCAATCTCATGCGCTCTGTGTCCACTGTCTTTTCCAGAGATATCATCACCAAACTGGCGTTTAAAGGGTAAGCTTGAAGTCTCATTGTGACCACCGTTATAACGCGCATGAGGCGGCTTGTCGTGAGGATCTGTTGTCCATTCATTCTCCGCTGGGCATCTTAATGGCTCTTCGCAGGGCCAACAGCGCGGAACGACCCCAGTCTGCATGCGGATCACGCGCCAGCGAGTTTTTATCCTTAGATGCGACGCTGAATAAAGTTCGAGGTGGCTTGGAAATGATTAGCGTGGGTGAAGTGGAAGCCTGTTTGCTGGAGGACATCATTAATAGTTCAATGTAAATGAATTTGCTGAATCTGTAATTACCTGAACCTGAATATAGTGTATATGTATGTATGTATGTAAAAGATACCGTAAGGTTAGTACTATGGAAGCAAACGATGGCGACACTAATGACTGTGCAGAAAACATATCATCTCTGATTTGTAAATTAGATGTGCGAGAGACGTCGTTCTATTATTTAAAGTATAAATGATTTTGCTAACCTTTTGAAAAGCGTAGGGATTGGAATCCTCCAAACCTGAAGTCTCGCCAATCTCGAAAAATATTCAAAATACTAAAATTCGAATGTTCACGCTTTTTTCATTTTTCGAATTATAAACTAAAAAAACAGTTAAAAGTTTCAGCTCAAAATTTTGAAAAGATTAGTTTCACTGAAGTAGTCCAGTAGAAAATGTCATTAAAGAAAATAATTTGATTTTGTGAATTTGGTGGTAGATAAGTGGATCCATTCCATCAACCTAGTGGCAGAGCTAAATGCCATACTTCATGTGTATTTTTACGAGTTCTTACAATAAACTAAGTGCTTAAATTTGCTTAGTTTACGATGAGAATTTAACGCTCCGTGTTTAAAGTTTTTTTGCGTTAACTTTAGAAATAATCCTCCGCTCTTTCCACTTGCATTGATTTAAAAAACATTCGAAAAATCATAAAATATCTGAAATAGTATTCAAATATATATATATACAGAGAGAGAAAGATAGAGAGAGATATAAATTAAAATTTGTTTTCAGAAAATTAACTTTAAACTTCAGAAATTCTAATCATGTATTTCATTTGCATATTCTAAATAAAAAGGATATAATTTTGAATTGTGGTTTACATTAAACGCATATTTTAAAATTTATTTTAATTACAAACATGTAATAAAAGCTTTTTTTTAATTATTTTATGCAAAGAAATCAGAAAATTCAAGAACCGTTTAGGACTCGGATTCTAAAAATTTGGGATTCGTTAGACTTTTTGAAAAGAGTCGTAATTGTATTTTTTGAGAAGAGGAAGATAAATTTGCAACATACATTGTTAGTCAGTAATGAAGAAAGCCTACCTGCGTCGAAGCGATAAAATCGCTGAACACTAGTAGTTCGGTCCAAGGTTCAAATTCCCCCGAACGGGCTGGCTGCTTGGGCATTTTCTTGTTTTTTTCTATGTGCAAGGTATATAAGAGACAATTTCCCTTAAAGTTCTCCACGAAGCTATCCCACCCATCAGGCAAATAGCCCTCGAGGCTTTGCCGTAATCACATAAACCAAACCAAACCAAACGTAATGAGTAAGGGCTGATGACGATATTTAGACACACATCTAAAACTTCTATTGCAAATTTTTTGGCAATTTTCGAATAAGCATACAAATTATTTCCGTTTCCCTATGACGCCAAAGTTCAAATTCTACAATTTGGCAAAAGATTAGAGGACATAAAATGAAAATTCGTGTATTATGTTGATTTAAACATTTTTTTTAACAAATCTGAATTTTTGTAATAAATAAACGCTCATTTTCTTTTAACTCATTTTTTTTCTAGATCTGAATGACAGAGCAATTATTGTATAAAAAATACAGGTGTTTATATGTTTCTGTTTCATCTTTTTAAACTCAAGTTAATTTCTCGATTAAACCTTCGATTAATTACTCGCTTATTAAATTTTGTGTACGTCTTTTAAACATTTAACATTTGACATCATTCACACAGTGTCAACGTAAACATCACGTGAAAAAATAATCGATATAGTAGGATGCAGCGCCATCCAAGAAAACAGCTTTAAAAATAAACATACAATAATAATTAAACCTACTCCCTAAAATAAAAATTAGCGTAATAAACATTATTTTTACGCTTTTATACTGGCTTTTGTTTAACGAAAAATAACGTAATTTGGTAACAAACCATACTATACTGGAAGGGAAAAAAAATTAACTGATGAAAACAAATTACAAAAGACTTTTCTTGTCTCTTTTTAACTACAATTTTTTTTTTATTAAGACAGTGCATTCAGTTATTCCAGAAGTTAAGTAAATTAATGAGCAAATTAATAACCAGCAATTTTTGATATGGAACGCAGCGCAAACGAACGCGCAACAATTTATATACATAGTACAGCTTTTAGCTACTAAGAATAAATACATATTACTTAACTAAAACTATTTTCTCAACTTGAATAGCATTGAAATAAAGATATCGATTATTGGCCCGCAGCCAACGAATGCTGTGCTTCTTCCTGCGGTTTGGGAGCTGCCTACAATAAGAAGACAAAAACTAATGAGAATGCAAGAAAAGAAGAAATATATGATTATGCCTAATATTTAAAAATGAAACCTTTTCTATAAATCTTCACTATCATCTTCTGTTTCTCTCGTTTGATAATTAATTCCTAAAATACTGCAGCTATCTATTATTATAGTTTAGACTTATACCTTTGTACAATTTGTATAGTCATTAGGTTATTCAGAAGCAAGAGACATGGAAAATGAGCAATGCCTTCGAAGGGAATCGAACCACGGACCTCTCGATTACGCGTCGAGCGTGCTGACAACTACATCACGAAGGCTTGTGAAGAAGAAGGGAGAAATACTTTATAATACTTCCCCTTTTAAAGGGTGACTGGGGATTCGAGGACTCAATCGCCAAATGCCGGTGGTGGAGAATCATCATCCACCACCTTTTTAGTTCGGGCGCCAGTGTAAAGCATTTCTGAAGCAGGAAAGTGAAGAAATGAGTAATGGCCTCGCCGAGATTCGAACCACGGACCTCTCGAATACGTGTCGAGTTTGCTGATTACTACACCACGAAGGCTCGCGAAGAAGGCGGGAGGAATACCTTATAAACTGTCATTCTATGATAGAAATAGCGACAAAATTATTTAAGTTGCAAGGTTGGTTTTACTGAAGTAATTACTATGGCTCAACCACATTGCTTGCTAATTCTGCTAATATTTTTATCCTACTAACAATTTTTATCCTACTTCGGTTAGCAAAAATTATTTTATTCTCAGAAATGAAACTTCATTTTTCATGGCTGGGGGGGGATATAAAAATTACAAGTTTTCGATGTTTTTTTTTTTTTTTAATATCTACCAACACCCAAAACTTTTTCCTACGCAATAACGCTTTCAATAAAATAATAATACCCATTCTTTTAAACGACCTTGAAAAGGAAATGACCAATGTTCTGATCTAAACGAGACAATCACTGATTAGAGTCTCAGAGGATTGTCTAGATTGATCTTTCCTAGACATACATCTGAAAAATATTTTTAATATTGCTGTAAATATAGTTTGCAACTGGTATCTGGCCAGTTCATACAGAACCAAAGCAAAGCCCAAGAAACCGACTATAAAAATACGTACTTTCATGTGTAGAGACATTAGGTTTTTACGAAGCAAGAAAGGTGAAAAATAAGCAACGCCTTCGCCGGGAATCGAACCACGGACCTCTCGATTACGCGTTGAGCATGCAGACCACTACACCACGAAGGCATGCGAAAAAGGCGAGAGAAATACCTTATACATGTAGCTACTGATCGAAACTTTTCTGACATTCATGTGATCGAAAACCTTTCTCCTAAAATCATGAGTTTAACACCATATACTTTTTAAAAATCCCTACTGTCTCCCTGTTGTTTTACCTTATTACCTTAGTAACAGCAGCCAGTTTAAAAGGGGGAAAGAAGAAAGTGAATCAAAACAAATGACGGAATGCCTCTGTTGCACAATTTCAAATTGATTATTACACATTCACGTAGCTGTAATAGGCGATTTGTAAATTTAATTAAGGAGTTATATGTGTAATATATTACGTGTTAGAAGGGAATACTCAAAAATCAAAACGAGTGAAGGATCTTCGAATAGATAGGTGTCTTTCCACTGGCATAGTGGTTATGACCCTTGAATGGTGATAGTTCGACCTCGGTTCGAGCTCAAGCAATTGGCTTTGCTGCATGGTTGGATTTCGTGGTTTTCCCCGTATATAATGTGAATAACAGCTAGTTTCCCTTAGAAAGTTGTCCATGAAGGAATCTTCTTTTATCATTCCTGCCATATTCGGATAATCTATACGCTTAAAATTTTTGAGCAATTTCACTTAAAGATGATCACTGAAAGATGATCTTCGAACATTACGTTGGCCAGGGTTGCAGTAATAGTCAATGTACATGTGATATATACCAGCACTACGCACCTGACACTCTCAAAAAGCGCTTTGAATACTTTCAGCCTTTTCCCATTGAAGCATAGGCATTTGTTAAAACTAAATTTTATATTTAGAATCTAACGCAACAGTATTCAGGCTTTATGAATCATGCGATGAGAGGGAAAGTAATTTGTCTAACTCATAGGTCTTGTGATTATTATCCCAAAGGGGAAATTTGTCCAGAGGGGATATTAATTTCGTTTTGGCATTTTGCGTTGATTCACTATGAGGGGCGAATCACTTTTTAAATTGTTGCTACCAAATATTAGAGCCCTGTATATTTAAAGAAATTAAATAATGAAGAATATGCATGTATGTATTTTTCTCGCATTTCCTCGCTCATAAAACAGCGGTACCTAGAGCCATCCAATTTTGAGTGACGTGCGTCCCCACCCGAATATGGGCTTTGGAAGCCAAATTTGTAATCTGGAATTTGTTTTATTATCGATTTCATATTTTTTAAAGAATTTATAAATTTGTGAGTAAGAAACGCAAAGCGATCATAGCAACACTGCGCGGGGAAAAAAAAAAAAAAAAAGAAAAAAAGAAAAAAAAAAATTCTTCAGACGCGAGTCTGTGTATCGGAAATTCTAAAGATATGCTCTTATTTAATTATTTTGTGATATTGCTGTTGATTGGAATTTTGTTTTCGTTTTCGAATATTGTTTTCGTTTTGCGATTTTGCGTTGCAAATATTAAAAGTCACTTTTCGAACTGTTGCCACCAAATCTTACAGGCCTGTATTATATCCAAAGAAATTAAATAATGAAGAATCTGCATAAATGTACGCATATTTCTCTAAATGTGATAAAACAACGATACCTAGAGCCATCCAATTTTGAATAACGTACGTTTCCACCAGAATATGCGCATCTGGAAGTCCCAATTTGGAATTTGTTGTATTATCTATTTCATATTTTGTGAAAATTTAACAAATTTTTGATGAACAAATTCAAACGATTGAAAAGCGAGCAATGGCAACACTCTACAGAAAAGAAAAAAAAAATTATCTCCAGCCAGCGAAACTGTGTATCGGAAATTCTAAAGATAGACTCATTTTAAAATTATTGGGTTGGCAACTAAGTAATTACGGATTTCACTCATAGATGGCTTCAGTTGAATTTTTAGGTTTGCAGACGTAGTACAAATGTAAAATACATTTTGTTATTTGATAGCTGGCAATTCAGCTGTGAATCAGTCAAAAAAGTTTTTTGATCGGTTGCGTAGTTTTCGTTTGGCGTTCGTTGAAAAATGGAAAATCAAAAGGAACATTTTCGTCATATTTTGCTATTTTATTTCGGCAAAGGGAAAAACGCGTCGCAAGCTCATAAAAAGTTATGTGCTGTTTACGGTGACGAAGCCTTAAAAGAACGGCAGTGTCAAAATTGGTTTGCCAAATTTCGTTCCGGTGATTTTTCACTCAAAGATGAAAAACGCTCTGTTCGTCCAGTTGAAGTTGACGACGACCTAATCGAAGCAATAATCCATTCGGATCGTCAAAGTACAACACGTGAGATTGCAGAGAAGCTTCATGTATCACATACATGCATTGAAAATCACTTAAAACAACTTGGCTATGTTCAAAAACTCGATACATGGATTCCTCACGAACTGAAAGAAGCGCATTTAACGCACCGCATTAACAGTTGCGATTTGCTAAAGAATCGTAATGAAAATGATCCATTTTTAAAACGACTGATAACTGGCGATGAAAAATGGGTTGTTTACAACAATATCGAGCGGAAAAGATCCTGGAGTAGGCCAGGTGAACCTACTCAAACAACATCAAAAGCTGATATTCATCAAAAGAAGGTTTTGTTATCAGTTTGTTGGGATTACAAAGGAATTGTCTACTTTGAACTCTTACCACCCAACCGAACGATCAATTCTGATGTGTACATTGAACAACTAACGAAATTAAACGATGCAGTTGAAGAAAAGCGGCCCGAATTGACAAATCGAAAAGGTGTTGTATTCCATCGTGACAATGCAAGGCCACACACATCTTCGGTCACTCGGCAAAAATTATTGGAGCTTGGTTGGGATGTTTTGCCACATCCACCATATAGTCCTGACCTTGCACCATCTGATTACTTTTTGTTTCGATCTTTACAAAACTCCTTGAATGGTAAAAATTTCAATAATGATGATGATGTCAAATCGTACCTGATTAAGTTTTTTGCTAATAAAAACCAGAAGTTTTATGAACGTGGGATTATGATGCTGCCTGAAAGATGGCGAAAGGTCATTGATCAAAATGGGCAATAAATTACAGAATAAAGTTATTTAGTTCCATGAAAAAATTGTCTTTGATTTTCTAAAAAAAGTCCGCAATTACTTACTTGCCAACCCAATATTTTGCGATATGGCTGTTGAAATGAATTTTATGGTTTAAATGCGAAGAACATGATATTTAATAAATAAAGGTAACATATAAAATGTTAAAAAACGCCCCTTTGGAAGTAATTTAAAATCTGAAACCTTTCAGATTTTTATTACTTATTTTAAATTTTTTTTCTTCTTATCTCAAAACTTTGTCATTTTAACCCCAAAAGTACTACATGTACTTGCTTTACTGAACTCATTGACGTTTCGAAGATCTTCAGATTTGAGACGAGCCATATAAAGTTTCCCGGCTGCCATATTTCTGAACATATCGCGAAGTTAAAAAAATAAACTGGATCATGGAATTAATATACATCATGCTAAGTAATACTGAAAAATAAACAGAAATAGTATTATTGATAACTAAAAATGCATCCTCCCATACACAAAATAACTCTTATCTAATTTGACATCATTTCTGAACTACAAAATTTGTCGACTTAAAAGCTCACACAAATTGTGCCGCTTCTTGCCAACAATAATTGGCGTTCACAAATTATGTGCAATTACACATAGCTTGTTCCCCCTCTTTCATCTCCTTGATTGTTAGGGTATTGACCGGAACTTTGGTAATTGCTTTACGATTTAAATCCGAGATTTCATCATGATTGCTTGCTGCTCATTCACTGAACCTAATATCATCACTACGCATAGAAGAGGTTACATTTCGGTGAATTTCTGCCGCTAACCATAAAACAAAGTCAATTAATGAAGGTAAATGTGCCAAAAGATAAACGCAAAATGAAATTTTGTTTCATTTTCAGCAAACCATTACAGATTAAGCGACAGCCCGAATGCAGTGAACTAGTAAATTCTGCTGCAAACAGACTTGCGAAATACCGACCGACACATTGCACAATCAAAAGACTGCCCCCGTGCTATTTCAGCAGTGAATGCGTAATTTTAGACACGCAAAGTTCTTTCCAGTGTAACGCCAAAACATGACATGAAACTTCGCGACTTTCAATGCTTGGGTTACTTTCCCTTTGCACGACATCTTTAAATTACAGCTGCAGCCATTCTACTCCATTTACTTATAGTCTAAAATTTTCTCTCGGTATCTGTGTTAAGTGCCGCAAATGTTGACAACATTTCGCTTCAAGATAAACACAAATACTTACATGCAGAATTTCAGCACTGGCCTATAAAATAAAGTTTTTACTTATTGGCAATTTCGTTCTCAACAAAGATATTCATTCGAATTGTAATGCTTAATAAATTATTCAAAAATAAAAAATGTTGCCCAAAGCAGACGATTCTCTCAAATTTAATTATTGCTTTTTTGCGGGCTGGAACAGATATTCCCCGATTTAATTGAAATTATACAATTACTATTACTTTTGCTGCCCTGCTGAAGGAAAAATAATTGGAAATTTTTTCTCCATTTTACACAGTTTTTCTTAGAGTTTTTGATATCCTTGACAGGTGCTTCGGCATATCCTTTGTTGATAGTCTAGCGCAGTGCTCCGCAACCTTTTCTCACCTGCGACGCACAAAAAATCTTTCTGGAATTTCGTGGCACACCAAAATTTAATGTATATATGTATTGATTTATACACAAAATTTACGATAAATTTTTGTTTTTAATTTGAAAAATATACAATTATAAAACCATAGCATATTTATTTATATGCAATCATAATAATTATCATAATAATCGAATTTTTTTTAAAAAATTAAAAAACAAAAATTCTTCAATTTGATTGGTTTATTTCAAATTAAAAAAAACAGTTTTAGAGCTATTATTTTTAATTAAAATGGTCTGAAACCAATATATTTCGTTTAAATTTATGTTTAAAAAAAGTTATTTACTTTTGAGTTCCGAGTTATCAAGGAAGTGCCGAAAAAATTCAAATGCTGACACACTTACAACCACACAACAGTGAAATATATAAAAACATTTAAAATAGACATTATTAAGGAAAAAAATTGTCATTGTGTATTAAATACATGATAAAAAATTGCAAAATATCAAATACATCCATTTGATTGCAGCACAGCTATATCCTACTCATGGCACACCGGTTGCGGAGCACTGGTGTAGCGTAATATTCATTTTGTTTGGTTCCTTTCATTATTTACGCGCCTATATATTCCCCATACATATACATACATGCATACATATTACTATAACATGCGTTAAAAATTAATAATTTTTTATTTCTTCAAAGGTTGTCAGGACTGAGTGTTCGGTGCATATTCTTGGCGAACATCTTCGTGAAAGTAACTAAATCCTGATCTTGAACAGGGAGCTGAATGCAGCTATGTTCTGTGGTAGAATACTGTGATTAAGTGGTAGAATAACTATACGTAAGAAGGATTTAAAATCCTCTTTTAATAAACCACAATTATTTACAGCCACTTCCCAACTCGGGAGGGATACAGAAAATAATGACCGCCACTTGGGTCTAAACTGAACAATCAGATAATTTAAACTAAAACTAATTAGAAATTAAGTAGTTGTTGCTGACAGAGCTATAAACGCGAGGTTGGCCTCTATGCTAAATGGTGCGTAGCAAGATTTAACTAATACTAACGCACTTAGAATTGCTTCAATAAGTAATAGCGTAACAGCGCTACGGCTTAGAATTTAAATACTACCTAGTCAGGCGAACGTTGAGCAGAGTAACAAAGATCTGAGACTAAAAGCTCTCTCACACTGAGAGGTTCCTACCTCTCGTTTAAATATAAACTTGGCTCCACTTCAAATTACTTAATTATCACTTTATTGCAGAACTTAGGGCATTGCTGTCGTGCAGAACTTAAGGCACTGCGAGATAACTGTTATTACTAGTATGAAAATTTTGCCAATTCAGGTGAATGATCTTCCGGTTTTGGCGGCTGACTGCGGAGGCAGCTATAAGAAGGAAGTACCCTATTCTCTGCAACAGACTTTGATTGTAGTTACCCTGCATGAAAATAGTCCTTATCGTGCAACAAAGTCAGATAGGCTTTCGGGTGTTTTGCCTTACATCAGCAAACAAAAATCGTTCAACAAAGGACATGATACTATATGGTGGAGTCTTTTCGAACGTTCCGTTGCTTCGCCAGGAGAAGTTAGGAAAAAAAAAGTTTCCAGATGCTTTATTGCAAATGCTACGCCATTCAGTGTTTCACTGTAATTTGAAGCAACAACAAACTATATTTGGAATTCATTTGCTACCAGCACTAAATGCATCCATGGCTTGTTTGAGGACTCTTGTCAAATATATTAAACGGCTAATTGAGGATAATATGGAATACACCAGAACGTTATTTAAAGACTGGAAACTCTGTCCAAGTGTCATTTGATGATGACTGTCAGTAGCAAGGTTGATCGCTACTTTACGAAGAAACTGTTCTTAATTCATCAGTCTGTAAAAATCTGTAACAATCTGTAACAATCTTGCTTTTAAGCAAGAAGAAAGTAGATGAGGACTTTGGCGAACGCCGTTTCCTCCAGTCCGTAAGGCTTGGAAAGTTCCAGACAGAACTTCCAGGCATTCATTACCGTGATGTGGCTTCAACCCCTGAACCAATTCATCAGTCAAATACGCATTACTGCTTTTATATAAAGTGTAGCCATCTCCCTATTTCTATAAGTGAAGTCTTTTATTTAGCTCAGTAAGATCACAAGCTTGATTCCAATTAAGATTAAAAAAGTATAAAATAGGAAAAAGTAAGAAATATTGATTACGCTATGTGATGTGCTTAGGATATTATGTGATTTACTTATGAAACATTAAACGCATGAACAGCTGGAAAAATTACATAGGATTTTAGTTATTCATTTCCCTTGTATGTAACAGGATATTTAAAGCAGTTTATTCCTTTTCAGATAAAAAAGATTAGTCGTTCTGTTTATTATGCAAACTTTAAAACAACTACAATCAATAACTAAAATCTGTATTCTAATTCTATTTAAAATGCAGCTGACAAGCCGCATGATAAATCACCTTGCTTCGATAATCCTTATTATGCAGACTTAAGAGCTTCTGCCAAAAAAACAAATAAATTTCATTTCCTAATTATTATGAATGCTGCTGACAAATAAGATAACAAATCATTTTGCTTTTTACTGTAATGTGTTTCCACAAATCGGTGATAATAATCTTCGGTAGGCAGTCGATGAAAATCGCTCATGGTCCTCCCCACCGTAGCAACGCGCATGAATCGTTGCGAGAACAAAGAGAAAGAAAGCGAGTTCTTCCGCAAAAAAAGCGTCGCGTGCGATTCTTGGTCTCAGAAAACCAACAATTATTTCTGCCACCTGGGTATACGTGCGTGCCAGTGATGTCGCCGGCACCCCATTGTCCGGCCAACGACGTGTTAAATCTGAGTTATCTGTAATTGGGAAATTTACATACTCCTTCTTCATTTGTCACGGCAAAGTCGATTAGGAGATGAACATCTGTGTTTGTGGTCAACGTCTTGATGGAAACAGAAGTCCTTTCGATGTGGCCCTTTAATTATTCACACTTTAAAAAAAAATATTATTTTAGCAACGTTAAACTTCTGAAGAACGGTTTGCAGGAGGGTATTGTAGGAAAATAACTCATATTCTTATTCCGACTTGAGATAAGAACCTACGCTTTGAAGGATCAGTTTATTAACCACTACACTACAAGAACACATACCCAGAATACTAGATACTTAAGCATTGGCTACCAACTCGCTATGAAATTTGCCTTACATTTCACCAAAGTTGCGCCAATTGTTCTTGCGAAATTCTGAAAGAAATGAAGCCTCATTATTTAATAAACTGTCAGTATTTGACACACTCCATTTTTTAGCTTCGATTTCTACTACTTTGTTACAGCCTCCGATTCCACTAGAAAGAGTTTCCATGCTATGAGTACAACCTTCCAGCAATTGTAAAAAATTCTGGTAATTGCTCCGATCTATTATTGCTTCTTTGGCCATTTTCAGCTGATAAATTCGCATCCATTATTACATACTTTTTTGATAGTAGGATCTCACAACTTTGAAAGTAATCTATTGCTTGCTGTTTTATACAAAGCAGATGTCATATTTTAATAGCTTTTTTTTTTCCAAAATACAAGAAAAAATGCACACCAATAATAGTTAATACATATCCTTGATCATAAAAACAAAAGGTGCCTTATCGAAAATCAATCCGGGTTATGTTAAATGAAAGCGCAGATGTCATGAATGTGTTGCTACCTCACACTTATCCATAACTGGCGGTGAAGTGCAACTGCTTGACAACAGTGTCGTGGTCGAAGGTAAAATACGTAAGTACCGAATACCTTAATTACTTAAAAGTTTTCACTCATGTCAAAATGACTTCCAGGTAATCAGTACTTTCAATCGAGCAGTGCTAGTTGGGGCACATTCCCGGGACTAATCCTTCTTTAAACACATTAGAGGACCATTTGTGAAGATACAGAACAGTAGCAGTTTGTAGCATTTTACGAAAATGGCACCTTAAGGGGCTATCACTTCTAGCGACGCGCGCGGCTAGGCCGGACATTTTCGAGAAACCAGATTCTACTATCGCTGGTTTAAACGGGAGGTTTCCGAGAAAAGTTTCGTCTAGCTAGGTGAAACATGTCCCGGCTATCCGAAACATTTTGAAACTTTCCCGAAAATGTTTCGTCTGGAGCGTGTTCCACGTAGAGATCAACCAATCAGATGAAAGTTTTGCTTCTGAAGATCACGAGTAATTTTCAAAATGGCGATGGCTCTCGTTGTGAAATTATGGACGATAGAAATCGAAGCTGATTTAAATGAAGAAATACGGGAAAATGCCGTATATATATTACTGTTTTGTTGTAGTATAACTGTTTAAGTCATTTTTAAATGTGTGTAATAATGAGTCATTTTTAAATATGTGTAATTTTTAATGTGTGTAATAATGAGGACATACAATATTAAATTTGTATGCTATTATCTTCATGTTACTAATGAAATGCTTTTTAGATTATAAACACTTTAAGAACTATATTTTATTATAAATGCTACATATTGAAACATTGGAAATTTATGGATTTATTATTATGAATGATGAAAAACATTTGTATATACATTCATTAATATAAATCTTATTCATTACATTAATACTAATAAACATACATCAACAACTTCTAAACCATCGCATCTCTCTTTCTGTGTGTATATAAATATATAACTTATCAGATGTGTGTATATATGTATGTATGAATATAAAATTAACATTGCCAAAAAGTTTATTTGAAGTTCCTTCTAATTCCTACACTGCCGGCCACCGTAAATGCAACACCCTGAAGGAAGCATGCAAATAACATGAAATTTACAGCATGCATTAGCGGAGGTGAGATATGCAAATGATTAGAATTTCAGCGCAGACGTACATCACGAGCGCCTGTGGCGCCACTTCAAAGCGCTATTCAAGGCTTGGAGTTTTCGACGATTTCAATTTCGGCAATTGTGTTTTTCTTGTGGTTTTTTTTAAAAAAAAAACATCCATTATGCCTCGTAGTAAACAGCGATCATCGTTTGATCAAATATCCGAGTTCGACAGAGAAAGGATAGTGGCCTACTGAGAGTATAGATTATCTTTCAGGAAAATCGGTAGTCGTGTTGGACGAAATCAAACAACTGTAATGCATATATGTGGCCGTTGGATGCAGGAGGGTACGACGGACCGACGTGTTCGATCGCATCCACCTCATTGTACCACTTCACGTGATAACAGCAACATTGTGCGCATGGCAGTGACGGATTGTTCAGTCACATCACGAACCATAGCACAGCACATTCAGTCTGTAACGCATCATCCAGTGTCTGCGCGTACCATTCGACGCCGTTTACAGCAGAGTGGTCTGTCCGCAAGGCGTCCATTGCTTCGTCTAGCCTTGAGGCAGAACCACAGACGTCTCCGCCGCCAATGGTGTGATGAAAGAAGTCTAGAGACACCGTGGCGAGAAGATGCTGAACAGCTCCGTTATGCACCGCCACACTGGTCCTGCACCGGGTATTATGGTATGGGGCGGTACTGGATATCACTCTCGCACTAATCTAGTACGCATTGTCAGTACTTTATACAGTCAGCGCTACATCTCCGAGGTGTTGGAGCCAGTTGTCCTTCCTTACCTTCAGGGCTTGCACAAAACCATATTTCAACAGGATAATGCGCGACCATACGTGGCACGCATTGTCCAAGGGTTCTTCGTCAATTTCCAGATTGAACTGTTTCTCTGGCCGGCTCGCTGTCCGGATCTTTCGCCGATAGAAAACATGTGGTCCATGGTTGCTGAACGTTTGACCCACATTACATCCCAAGCTGCCACACCAGATCAACTTTGGCAACGTGTGAAGCCTCTTGGTTTGCCGTACCCCAAGAACACATCCAAAGTCTCTTTGAATCAATGCCGAGGTGTGAGGCAGCGGTGATCTCCAACAATGGCAGTTACTCTGGTTACTGATTCTGGAAGGAACCACACTTCACGGAAGTCTATAAATTTAATCATTTGATACTTGGTCAACATGTTATCTACTAAATAAATTTTGTTGTGATATCTCTTGTCTTTCTTGGTGTTGCAATTTGGGTGGCTAGCAATGTAGAACGATTATGTAATTGGCAGCACCTGTAGTCATCAGTTCTTTCCATATTATCATGGATATGGAATACACAGTTGAGAAATAATTGAAGTGCATTTTGTGCATTTGGCTAGTCATTAAAATTCAGCCACTTACACGTAATTTTTGTATTTGTAATTTACTTGGGAATTTAAATGAAGAAACTGGGCAAGTAACCTTTACGAAATATTTAACATTTTGGGGATAAAAAAAAATATTTTTTACTCATCACAAAACATATATCAGTAAAGGACATTATATTGTGCACATAAAAGTTATTAAACAAATATATGGATACAAAAATATTGTTTATAGTAATAAAATCAGAAATAATGACAAATCACTGAATGTACGATGTAAAAGTATTTACAAAAATATATACAATAGATCATTACAAGAATCGGAGTAAAAAAAAAAGTGCAATTTAAAAATAACAATTAATGTAATAAACACATGTAATTTTGTCAAAGTATTGAGCCAACAGTATTAAAATAAATACAAAATATATTTTTTAAATACGCGGAATTTGAAAGCAAACGTCTCTTTCGCCAATCTGAGCGATAACTGATTCCTGTTTGGCTTTCAAGTCTGTTTACCAGGTAAAGATGATAATTCATTTCGCTGAACTGCAATTCCGAGTAATGTTTCTTTCGACGTAGTGTTTTAGCAACAAATAGCGTATGTGATAGGTGTTTTACCTCTTAACGAGATCCTAAATCGTGGCTCCTTCGATTGCCGTTTTGAACTGATGTTAGCTCGAGTGTCCCCAAATATTTAGGATAAATTACGTTATTTGAATACGACAAAGCACATGAAGGCCATAGTTTAAGGGGATGGACACTTTCAACGAGGACGTTCTAAGGAAAACTGGCCCATATCCACTTTACGCATGAGGAAAACAGTGAAAACCGACAATGTTGGCAGCTCGTTTGACCTGGGATCAAACGTAGATCGATCTTCCAGTATTGAGGGGTGTTGATCATTTATTCACTAGTGTGGTGGTCACAGGTGGAATGCCATAGTTTCTCGCAATAGAAAGAGGGAATTATTACAATTAGTAATACAAGATTATATTTAATAATCTTTCACCTTCTTTATATTACTTGAACTGGCTATCTTGGGCGTGGAAAGGCGATCGCTTCACATGGTATATTAATTGTTCGAAAATATTACACAAATTTTGAAGTAAAGTATCTTTAAAAGTATTAGCCAGTAAATCTCATTTATTTTTACTTGAATAAGATTAAAATACTTTTTCATTCTACAGCATGCACTTGATTTAGTTGAAGTTTTGTTATCAAATGTAATTTATTATCTTCTCAGCGTAAATGTTCGCTCCCATAAATTTCTCATGAATTTTCGGTACTTACGTAAAAACCCGCCGACCATTTTTGCCTATTAAAGAAAAGACGCCAAACTCTGCGGTTTTTCGCCAAAGTTGGAAAGTCTACTTCAGACACGCTGGGATTGGTGTAACCTTGATTACACGTGTTAGTTATTATTCTTGAGTAAAGACTCCTTTTTTTTTTCCTCTATTACGCATTTAAAAAAATTGATTAAAATTTGGGACCTGCCTACTACAGAAGAGCATGCTGTTGAATATTTCCAAAATTATGGAATCTTAACGGCCTCAAAAAAATGTGTTAATGGTCACGATATGGCGATATTATGGAAAAAATAAAGGAAATTTTTAATGAAAAATTAAATGCAAATAAATGATAATATAATAAATTTGAAAGAAAAATAAGAATAGAACTTTTTCTTGTATTTAGTAAACGGTTTTTTTTTTTTGGTTTTTTTTTTTTTTTTTTTTTGGTGCCGTCTCTTGTAGTTGACGGGATTTTCCGTAAGTACCGAATTTTCTTATCAGAATTATCTTATCTTATTATATTATCTTAATTTTTAAAAATCTATGAATTATTCATTATCAAAGGAAACAGAAATGTGTTGCATATAATCATACAAATGACTGTCCCCTGATATTATCTGAAATTGAATTTTATACCGCTTTACATTAAAAAAAGATTTAATTTATTTAAACTTTATTTTTTCATATCAAAAGAAATTATTTATTTGAAGTTTATCCTTTACTTACTGTAGAGGATCGCTCATATGCTCACATCGTTCTCTCCGTGGCTTCCAAGTAATTATCAAATATTTACATACAACTTATTTTATACTAGCGGAGGTACCCGATCCCAGTTAAGTTCGATGTTGTAATCCTTCTCTAATAATGACGCAAAAAATATGATTCATAGTCATACATTTTTCAATATGACGCGTATGAAACTCACATAAAAAATTTCGATAGAAAAAAAAAGCTAATTATATCAGCAACAATGGCACACAGTTTTTAATAATTTTCGTCTTTCTGATCAAATGGTCGTAAAAGCTCAAGTTCCATCCCAAAATTTCACCTATATTCAATTTTAATCAATTGAATGTGGCAAAACAATTGATCATAATTAATCAGAAATCAATAACGCGAACGAACAAACAAACAAACATACAAACAGACATCCTTCTTTATATGGATAGATTTTGTAAAACTTACAAATTTTTGATTTACAAACTTTACGATTTGAAAGCGAGCAGTAGCGACAATTTTTGAAATAAAGCATTTTTACCTCCAACGTGAAAGACTGTTGCCACTCGAAAAAATGAGTGCGAAAATGAGCGCTTTCAGAGTTTTTAATTAATATTTCGGCTGATTAAAGTCGTACGAAGATGGGTGTAGTCGAAATGGCTTCTCGCATATTTTTTGAATCGGGAATAATGTATTTAATGTTTGGGAATGCTATTTTTATTTCATCGTAAAACTTGGAAATTTTTTATTAAAACAAACTCTACGATTTGAAAGAGAACAGCACGCTTTTCAAAATAAAGCAGATCTTCATTTCCAGCTTGCGAGACTGTTGCCACTCGGAAAAATGAGAGTGAAAATTATTGTTTTTCCGATTTTTGAATTAATATCTCTGATTTTAGCTACTTTTCACTTT
>KK115391.1:552231-590733 GCA_000611955.2 Stegodyphus mimosarum | reverse complement strand
TATAATAACTGCACTTGAAAGGGATTTAAAATCCTCTTTTATTAAATCAATATTATTTACAAATCACTTCCCAACTCGGGAGGGATACAGAAAGTAAAAGACCACACTTGGGTCTAAATGAACAATCAGATAAATTTAAACTAAAGCTAAATAGAAATTTGATTTAATCTTTGCTCACAGAGCTAATCGCGGAGTTGGCCTCTAACTAAATGGTGCGTAGCAAGAATTACTAATACTAGCGCACTTGGATTTATTTCAATAAGCAATCACGTAGTAAGCACTATGGCTTAGAATTTATCTGCTAGCTGGTCAGGCGAACGTCGAACAGAATGACCGTGATCTGAGACTAAAAGCTCTCTCACACTGACAGGTTTCTAGCTCTGGTTTAAATAGCACTTGGCTCTACTTCAAATTAGCATAAGCTGAAAACGCGCGCTTCTTCTGACGGGAAGTTGAAACTGAGAAGACATAGAAAGATTTAAATTAAAATAAAACTTTGTTAGTTTAACTAAAACCTTACAAAGTTAAATCCAATATCTCACCTATATTCAATTTTAGTCGATTAAATGTGGCAAAAAAATTATCATAATTGATCAGAAATCAATAATGCGAAGAAAAACACAAGCAAATATTCTTCTTTATACATATAGTTTTTGTAAAACGAAGAAATTTTTTATTAACAAACTTTACGATTTGAAAAGCGAGCAGGAGCAACACTTATCGAAATAAATATTTTTATATCCAACGCGCCAGCCTATAGCCATTCGGAAAAATGAGTGCTAAAATTATTAGAGCTTTCAGAGTTTTTAATTAATATTTCGGCTGATTAAAGTCGTACGAAGATGGGAATAGTCGAAATAGCTTCCCACGAATTTTTGGAATCGGGAATAATGCATTTATTGTTTGACAATGCTATTTTTATATTTCATCGTAAAACTTAGAAATTTTTTATTAACAAACTATAGGATTTGAAAGAGAGCAGTGGCAAGAACTTTCGAAATAAAGCAGATTTTCCTCTGCAGCTTGCGAGACTGTTGCCACTCGGAAAAACGAGGGCGAAAATTATCGTTCTCCAGAGTTTTTAATTACCTCTGATTTTAGTTATTTTCGTTTGGAAAAAAGTGGACGATGACTTCTTCCAGGACCCAGAAAAGAATTGTAGGAAGTTTGGTGACGATAGCTATAGTTGCGAGACTGTTGCCACTCGGAAAAACGAGGGCGAAAATTATCGTTCTCCAGAGTTTTTAATTACCTCTGATTTTAGTTATTTTCGTTTGGAAAAAAGTGGACGATGACTTCTTCCAGGACCCAGAAAAGAATTGTAGGAAGTTTGGTGACGATAGCTATAGTACAGAGGCTGTTCGCACATTTAGGCGATGTATATTGTATTCACAAAACTAAATTACATAAAATTCTTGTGTTTTAAATGTTCTATTTGACATCCCTTATTCTGAACTATCTTTCGACGCCGCAATTTCCAGGATAATAATGCCTTTTGAAGTGTCAGAAGAGGTATTCTATCCCATTCCTCCCGAACAGCTTTCCAGAGTCCCGTTAGGGTTTGGGGACAACGTTTGGATAATGCAGTTTTTAAAAGTCCGAAAGCACAAAAATCCATAGGTGACAAATCGGGAGATTTAGTAGGGATATCAGTGAAGAGTATGCCCTCGATACCAGTTTTTTGTTCCATTTCTTTTAGGAAATTTACAGTGGATTTTGATGTGGGACTGCTAGCTTTGTCCCGATGGAGTCTCACAGATGGACGGCACTGTGGTAAAGCGATGGTATTTCATTCAGACATTCAGAAAAATTGGGGATAAAATATGTTCCGGATAGCATTTGGAGATAATCTTGACATTTTTTTTGCACTCTCTTTATTTTTAACTTGCCATTATAAGAAAAACCAGCAACAATCACGAATCCCTTAGAAAAACTTTCTTTCGATTTTTTGAACCATGTACTTAAATTTTTTCCTCCCCTTTTATGATAATAAATGGATCTTTTTTTGTTACAATCATTTAAATACACCCCTGTTTCATCTATTGTGACAATTGTTTTCCATTTTTCTTCGGATAAGTGTTTCTCATATAGAATTCTGCTGCGTGTCCCGCGTCGAGCGATCTGCTTCGGAAGAAGACGATGCACATTGCGTTTTTTCGCTTTCTTAAGATTTAAATCGACGTTTATCATTTTGTTTATATTGGACACCGAGCATTTTAAGGATTTGGCAACTGTCCTTTGACTGGGGAGATTTTCTTTTATAATTAAACAACGTACCTTTGCAATAGTCGAAGATGTCCGTTTTTTCTTTGGATACTTGTTTGGGATTTTTGTCTCACTTGAGGCTCTAATTTAACGTTTTTTTCCTTTCTTGTTGATGATATTACCTATCGATGCTTTAGATATGACAAAACCATGACTCTCACATCGTTTTTGGATAACGGAGTATGCATATTTCTCTTCGGAAAGAGCGTCAATGTAGTCTTCGAACCACTGCTTTGTTAAATTCGCCATTTTGAATAAAAACAAACTTTCAAGACACAGACGATCATTTTGACTTTAAAAAACATAGTACAATTACAATTACTTCTTTTGCAGCAAACAATTTTTTATTACCGCTTACCGAAATCGTCTAAAAAATGTGCGAACAGCCTCTGTAGTGACTAGTTATTAGAGGACAAACCTACAGACTTTCTTCTTTAAACATATAAATGATTATCGCATTAATAAAAATTTTAAAAAATAACACCGAATGTTAATCTATTCGAAAATCTAAAATATCGTTATGACTTGGAGAAACAGAATTGTGGTCGAAAGTCACTAAGTCAAATTATAACGTTACATATTTTTTTTTATGATGTGACGACTGCCTCTTTCTGTGCTACTTTTATTCGTGTAAAAAACAATGCTTAAAAAAAAAATTGGGGGGGGGGGTCGTAAGAGTAATGTTACAAGCTTTAGATTTGCACGGAGTCTATTGTTACGAAATAAGCCTGGACTATTGTCATAATCACTTATCATCTTAGTGGTTTTAAGCGATACGAAGAAAAATCCATCAACAATAAAAAGTAAAACTTCCTGTCATCTTATTTCGGATAAGCGTATGAAATGTTTTAAGTTTGCTAATCATGTGGCAGATAAAATTCAGTCATCAAATCTTTGAGTACTATAATGATGATAATACTTTCACTTACAGTTGCTGAATTTTTCTTTTTTCTTCAATTATACCACATCTTTCATGGTTTACTGTTAAAATTTGTGTACCTAAATTCATATTTATTTGCATATTGCATAAATTGCAGAGTCATTAGGTTACAAGCAGGAACGTGAAAAGTATGCAGTGCCCTCACCGGCATTCGAACTCCGGACTTCTCGAACCAGCGACCGAGCGGTAAAGACGCTGAACACTGGTAGTTCGGTCCCGAGGTTCGAATCCCGCGAACGGGCTGGCTGCATGGGCGTTTTCGTGGTTTTCCCCCATGTGTAACGTGTATACGAGCCAGTTTCCCTTAGAAAGTCCTCCACGGAGGCATCCCCTTTAGTCAGATAGCCCTCGTGTGCTTTGCCATAACTGAATAACCATAACCATAACCGGACTTCTCGAATACGCGCGTCTGGAGAGGGAAAGAGAAAATAACTTGTAAGATAAATGATTTGTGTAACTAAACGTAAAAATATATTAGTAACTGGATTCTGATAAAGAAAAAGGGGTTTTGGGGGGGGAGGGGAAGCAAGAGATTTGAAAAGTGTCAACTGCTCTCGCCGGGATTTGAACCTGGACCTCTCAGATATGCGCCAAGTATGCTACCGTTACACCACGAAGACATGCTGGAAGGAGGGTATTTCAATAACAGTACTTTTTCTGTTGAATTGCTTTTTTTTTTTTTTAAGTATTTATTTTTTTTCATATGGTGGCTGTACAAAATTTCCAAAGTCATTCTTCGGAATAAAGAGTTTTAAGTTATGCAGAAAACACCTAAGTTTTACAGAATGGGTTTTGATTCGAAACAATAATACATAATTTTCTTACTTTTATTTAGCATTTTCTCACAGACTCATTTTTAACTCAGTTATTGTTCTTCATACGTATTGTGATTAACTTTTTTAAAGCAATTCATATCAGCATTGCATTAAATTTGGAACAGAAGTAAATTCAGACCCAGAATTGTGATCTTCCACAAAACGAGATAATAGCAAAAATACAAAGTGTGCAAAGAATTCGTCTTTTAACTTTTCGTGTATTCTTAAGGAATTTTAAATCAACGAAATTTGATCCGGTTACAAGTCACGCACGAGGCAAATTGAATAAAAATAAGGCGAAGAGAATACGAGTCTTTGGTCTAAGCATTGATAAATCTGGTAAAGCAAAGTACGTGAGGAGTTTACACATCTGAGGAGAAACCTAGGCTATAAGAAATATGTGAAGAAAGAGGAATAGTCGGTATTTTTCGGTCTTATTTGTACTCAGTTACTTAAAACATTATACGAACTTACACATTTTATAAAATAGACATATTCCTAAAATTGTAAGGTTTTAGTTTAAACTAACAAAGTTTTATTTTAATTTGCCTTTTTCTATCTGTTCTTATTTCAACTTCCCGTTAGAATAAGCACGCGTTTCAGTTTTATGCTAATTTGAAGTGGAGCCAAGTTGCTATTTAAACGGTAGGTAGGAACCTCTCAGTGTGACAGAGCTTTTAGTCTCAGACCACTGTTACTCTGTTCGGCGTTCGCCTGACCAGCTAGTATTTAAATTCTAAGCGCTGTTACGCTATTACTTATTGAAGTAAATCTAAGTGCGTCAGTATTAGTTAAATCTTGGTACGCACCCTTTAGCATAGAGGCCAACCTCGCGTTTATAGCTCTGTGAGCAGCGTCTATTTAATTTCTAATTAGCTTTAGTTTAAATTATCTGATTGTTCAGTTTAGACGCAAGTGCGGTCATTATTTTCTGTATCCCTCCCGAGTTGGGAAGTGGCTGTATATAATTGTGGTTTAATAAAAGAGGATTTTAAATCCTTCTGAAGTGCAGTTCTTCTACCACTTAACCACAGTTTTTTTACCCCAGAACATAGCTGCATTCAGCTCCTTGTTCAAGATCAGGACTTAAAGTTTTCACGAAGATGTTCGCCAAGAATATGCACCGAACACTCAGTCCTGACAAAATCAGTAGTTAAGGATAGATCAAATAATGCATAATTATTTTTTTAAAAAAAAGAGAAGTCTTCTCGCGAAGGAATTAAAAATTTGCAATTGAATAATTATAAAACTCAATGTTCAAAAAAGAGTACTTTCTTTACTCATGAACTCATCAAAAGCATAATAACATTTATATGGCTTAAAGTTGGGGAATAAAATATAATTATAAACTTGCGTGAACTTTACAGGAATAATTGATCATTTATACCCGGGTAATATTGCATTTTTTAATTCAGTTAGTTGTATCTGGAATAAAAGCTCACAGGTAACTAAGAGGGTAAGACTATTTATTAATTACTGATCTTGAGCTCGGCTGTTACAAACTGAAAAGCAGAAGGATTACATTGGGATTATGCGATTTTTCTCGTATGTAACATAAATAGCAAGCAGTTTTCCTGAAAAGACCTCCCGTAAATATATCCTCCCTAAAGCAAATAAACCTTTCTTCATTTGTATAATAAACAACTGATTTAGTTCTGCTATTCTGCTGTACATGGATTGAAAACAGTACTGTCCATTTTGAAGTTACTGTTCTTTTAAAAATATAAATTATTACCCCCCTCCTTTTTTTTTTTAGATTTCTTTTAGATATTTGAAAAAAAATTACTAAGTAGGGGAGTTGGAATTCATTACACTTTGAGACTTCTTATGGTACAGAATAAACAAAAAAAAATTGTTTTAATATAAATGTACTAGGCCCATCAGTGGCCGAGGGGTAAAATTCGCTGAACACTGGTAGTTCGATTCGGGGTTCGGGGTTCGAGTCCCGGAGAACGGGCTGACTGCATGGGCGTTTTCGTCGTGGATATGAGCCCGTTTCCCTTAAAAGGACTTCCACGGGACATCCCTCTGTCTCCGTGTAGTGCCTAAGGGCGGAACACGTAATAAGTAAAAGAAATATACAAGTGTATTTCATTCTGAACACCGAATTCTCTTTAGAATTTTGGAGCAAGTATTATACATCTTTGGTTTTCTTTAATTTCCACATGACAAAATTAGAATAAAAAATAAATGATTATGTTTTTTGAAAAGGGAAACAATATTGCGATATAAATGGAATTCCTCCTCTTAAATATTATCCTACCCGGGGGGAAAAAATGTCAACTAATATAAACGTCAATTACCCCTTCTTGACACAAGCGTTTTCCTTCCAGGCAAGAGATATGAAGTCCAAATTTAGAAATGTTCCTTGTGTCGGTTAAAGTTCTTAAAAGCATTAAAGGTAAGCTAAAAGTTTAATTATGACTGATCTTCATGTTGTGAAATTAATGATAATGAAAGTTAGTAAGCATAGAAAACTGAGACACTTTGGTGAGCTGCGTGGTAAAATGAGTGCTATCACGAGAGTTTAACGCAGTTCAGAAACTTTACGGCAAAATTTCAATTTCAATTTTAAATTTTGAATGTTAGATTTTAAATTTAACACTGATTTAAAACTGATGAAGTTTCATTCAAAGTTTCTACAGCTAGAAAAGTTTAATGCGGTCTTATAATGTCTGTGAAGAAATGGCCAACTGTAGTTAAACTCTGCATAAATGTCTTGAAACAAATTTTTGGTATTACTTTTTTTATAAGCAATTGAAGAATAACAACTAAAAGCGCTGAATAACGTGTAAAAAACTAACTGCTGTTCTTAACAGAAGTATGAGGTTATATAAATCAGCTACTGTTTTTATTAAAGAGGAGAATAATATACAGAAAAAAAAAAGAAAAGAAAAAAAGAAATAAAAAAGAAAAGAAAAAGAAAAAAAAAATCTGAAATTTTTCAGATTTTAAATTACGTCCAAAGGGGCGTCTTTTTAACATTTTGCGTGTTACCTTTATCTATTAAATATCATGTTCTTCGCACTTGAACCATAAAATTCAGTTCAACAACAATATCGCAAAATAATTTTAAACTAAGCATATCTTTAGAATTTCCTATATGCACTCTCACGCGCTGAAGATAAAAATGTTTTTTCTGCACAACGTTGCAATGGCTCGCTTTGAAATCCTCGAGTTTGTTCATCAAAAACTCGTTAAAGGTTTACAATCTCTAAAACCGATAATAAAACAAATTCCAAATTTCAAATTTGGACTTCCAGATGCCCACATTTGCAGCAGGATTATGTCATTCAAAATTCGATGGCTCTAGGTACCGTCGTTTGATCGCAATGCGAGAAACATACATACATTTATGCCCATTCTTCATTATTTAATTTCTTTAAATATAATACAGGGCTGCAATATTTTGTGGCAACAGTTTGAAAAGTGATACAGACTTTTAATGTTTCCGACGCAAAATCGCAAAACTAAAACAATAGTCCTTCAGGGACAAAGGCCCTGTGGACTAATGATACTTTGTGAAAGCTAAGAAGCTATCAGCATAAAATCTGACAAAGCTCAGTAAATAAGTAGCTTCCCTTTCGATTTCTTATGAATCCATCTTGAATTGCAAAACGACCTAATTTTTACTTGAAGAAATTTTGAATGAGGAAAGTTGAGCTCATATGTCTTACTTGTCGAAAGAATTACACCAAATGAAAATGGAATACATCTAATTGTTTGAGGATGATACTGGTTTTGAGACAGATAAGATAGCATCCAGATGTTGATTTTAAATACGCGTAGAAGGTATTATAAATGTCAAATACTGTGATAAAAATGATAACCAATAAAGATAGCAAGAAACAAGATAGCCTGAGCCCTGTAGCCCAATTCTACTGGTGAATATCCTCAAATTTTGAATTTAGTTCTTAGTGTTTCAGTTACCGCCCAAGCAGAGGTGCAGTTTGTTAGCGTCGAGTTGACGCATTGTAAATAATTAAATAGTGTAACAAAGGGTAATTTTAACCCTTCTTCTGTGCAGTCACTACTCTTCCAGCTTTCACACAAAAGTTAGACAAGATGACCTTACAAAATAATAAAGCAAATTCCAAATTTGGACATCCAAATGCTCATATTCGGGTGGAAACGTACGTTATTCAAAATTAGATGCTCTAGATACCGTTGTTTTATCACAATACGAGAAACATGCATACCTTTATGCAGATTTTTCAGTATTTAATTTCTTTAAATAAAATACAGGACTCTAATATTTGGTGGCAACAATTTGAAAAGTCAACCGACATTTCAACGCAAAATGGCAAAACGAAAACAATAGCCCTTCGGGGACTAAAGCCCCTTTGGACTAAAAAAAGGAAACAAAACTCAAAGTTTTCAGATTTTATATTACGTCAAAGCGGTGCTTTTTTAACGTTTTATGTGTTACCTTTATTTATTAAATATCAAGTTCTTCGCACTTCAACCATAAAATTCCATTCAACAGCAATATCACAAAATAATTAAATAAAAGCATATCTTAAGAATTTCTGATGCAGTCTCGCGCGCTGGAGATAATTTTCTTTTCCCCCGCAGAGTGTTGCCATTGCTCGCTTTGAAATCGCTGACTTTCTTAATCAAAAAATTAACGTAAATTAATTAAACGACAATTAACGTAAATAGCAGCCACAAAAGTGCTTTATACTCTTAATGACAACAACGCTTTTAGTGAATCAACGCAAAATGGCAAAACGAAATTAACAGTTCTTCTGGTTCAAATTGGCCCATTGGACTAAAAATTTCACTTTAACTCGCTCCTTGTATGGGTTTTGCTAGAATATCTTATCTTATCTCGGGTACATGATCTTGGTATAGGAATGACGATGTATTTGCCGTCTCATCCGCGTTCTAAATGTACAAAATGCTCAGCGAATTGTAAAAGGAAAGAATTTATTGATTGTTTTTCTCGTAGACAGTAAAGAATAAATCACAATTTTGACATTAAACCACTTGTCTTTGAGACACGTTGCCCATATTAATAAACGAAGCATTATTGGAAATCCGTTTAAATCTTCCCATTATCTTGTGCGGGATTATCGGCTAAATTCCGTGACGGAAATAATTATGACAAACGCAGTGTCTGCCGTCCTTCCTACAGGTGACGAAGCTAACGCCAAATACTTGGCCACCACTTCATTTTAGTGTGACTGATTTCCCAGCCTCCCCTTCTTTTCTTCACTTTCTGATCTACTGTTTGCATGTTCCTTCTGTTGGAAGTCCTGTCTGTTATTATTTATGTACTTATTTATTTATTTCGCTCTTGTGATGCCGTGTTTGTGAGAACGAACGAAGGCGAGGTTTGAACACGCACAATATTCTAATATCGAGACTCCTATCGCAACCGATTTCAGTAGCATTAAAAGACTAAATTAAAAAATACTAACGATATTTTTCATATCGATTGTCATTAATTTAATATGTATTCTTTCATTCAGACTAAATTCATCTCAGTTGAATTAAAAAGTTCAAAGATTATAAATTTTTAGACATGCCCTTTGCAGTTTTACTGAACACTTGAAAGCGTGTCATTAGTACCCGAAGAAGTATTATTGCTTTAATTCAGCGGATAAATTTCTGTTCGGCAAAAATAAAGTTTAGAAGTAGGCTAGCCCGTTGTTGACCGTCGATAAAATATAAGATCTTTTTATTTAACACTGTAGAGACATTAGGTTATTTCGGAGCAGGAGGGCTGAAAAATGAGCAACGCCTTCAGCGGGAATCGAACCACGGACCTCTCGGTTGCGCCAAAAAACGTTTATGTAAAGAAGGAAAGGCTTCATAGACGTACTGTAAACCAGTTTGTCTTTTAGACCGCTAGAAAGAAAAGGGAATATTCGCCAAGGGATTTGGCGACGGAACCTGTTGGCGAGAATTTCCCCTCTGTGATGTACCGGACCTGGCCGAGATTTTCCTCCTCCGACTCGTATATAGGAAATTGAGGAACACGGGTTAAGATGAATCGTTCTTTGACCTGGGAAAGGATGAAATATTAGGTGAAGTTTCACTTTCTTTGACTGTTGAACTTGCATTATACATATCGCAGTTTGATGTCTTACGCATGTGCAGCTGTTTCCCTTTTCGTTCGAAGGGAGCCACTTCTGCTGCTGAGAAGATTTCCTTCTTAGCAATACATATTCTTTCGTTACCCGTCCAGCGTGCTGACCACTACCCCACGAAGACACGAGAAGAAGGCGGGAAAAATACCTTATATACTCCCCCCTTTTTAAGGGCGACTGGGATTTTAGGACCCAGTCGTCAAATCCCGGTGGTGGAGAATCATCATCCACCACCTTTTTTAGTTCGGGCGCCAGTTGTAGAGCCATTAGATTTTTTTTTTTTGAAGCAAGAAGGATGAAAAATGAGCAACGCCTTCGCCGGGAATCGAACCACTCTGTTAAGCGTCGAGCGTGCTGACCACTACACCACGAAGGCATGAGAAGAAGGCGGGAGAAATACCTTATAATGTTATTAGTGTAATAAATGTAATAGGTTTTCAACAACATGGCGAATGCAGAAATTTTAGCTATAGTTCCTGTGTACACTATTGCCTACAGCAGGCCGCATTACTACTAGTACAACAGGTAGAGATTGATGCATGGCAGCACCTGCGCATTCCCGAAAATATATTAGATACCGCCAAGCCTTGGTAAATGCAGTTTTGATGGTGAGGGAGGGGGCAGTCCGAGGGTTTTCCACATCTCTTTCCCAATCACTAACCAGTCGAGAGGGCTTTCGGCTTGCTGTGTATTTGAGTGCCTCAATGAAACACACACTATACAGGTACACGTAGAAGCTAGGTCAGCCCTCTGTACACAAGTGATTAATGTATTGCTGAACCTAGCAAACTGTTGAGCCTCGGTGCCAATCTTGACGGACAACACCCCGCATTAGCTATCGTACATTTACAAACATTCACGCCTTCGCCAGAATTTGAACTCGGATCCCTCGGTACGGCAATAATTCTTGCTATCCCCTGTACGTCTGGGCGTCTTGACAAATAATTATAATATATTTAAAAAAATCTGAAAGGTTTCAGATTTTAAATTACATCCAAAGGGGCATTTTTTAACGTTTTGTGTGTTATCTTTATTTATTAAATATCATGTTCTTCGCACTGAAACCATAACATTCAGTTCAACAGCAATATGGCAAAATAATTTTTAAATGAGGATATCTTTAGAATTTCCGATACACAGTTCTGCGCGCTTTAGATAAAAAGGTTCCTTTTTTTTCCCGTAGAGTGTTGCCATTGCTCGCTTTTAAATCGCTTGAGTTTGTTCATCAAAAATTCGTTAAAGTTTTACGAAATATGAAATAGATAATAAAACAAATTACAAATTTGGACTTCCAGACACGCATATTTGGATGGAAACGTACGTTATTCATAATTGGATGGCTCTAGGTACCGTTGTTTTATCACATTTTGGAGAAATATACATACATTTATGCAGATTCTTCATTATCCAATTTCATTAAATATAATAACAGGGCTTAGATTTGGTGGCAATAGTTTGAAAGTGATTCAGACTTTTAATGTTTCGAACACAAAATCGCAAAACGAAAACAGTAGTCCTTCAGGGACAAAGCCCCTTTGGACTAATAAAAACTGTAATTCAATTTTTAACTGGACAGGGCAATTTTAAGGAACATTTAAAGTGATTTGCACATGCTTCAAGTGCTTTTGTGTAGCTGCGGTAGCGGCGATAAAACATATTCTTCTTGAATGCATTCATCATGTCCATCAGAGGAAGATATTTCAGGCAACTTTGATGCGCCTGTCTATATCTGGGCCTCCAATTTCTGTTGTTTTTTTCGGACTAAAGAGAAAATTTCGGCTCTTTGAAAGTTCTTTTTTAATTTGGATTATTGAGTTCTCTTTATTTTATTACTTTTTAAAACACTTATTTATTTACTTATTTTTATAATTTCTCCCATTTGCACTGCCCTTGTACATTTGTTTATTTACACTGGTGTCCAAAAATTAAGGACCAAGTCGAAAAATTAGCATATCAGCTGAACGAAGAGGCAGAGCGGACAGAAAGACCAATCAGGAGATTAAGTAAGGTGATGTACGGTAGCACTTGCGCAGATATGCAGGTAGACGTAATGGGGGAGTGTCTGAGTAGTATAAAGCCTGTTGTCGGTGTAAGATCAGTATTTCTGGCAAAGAGATTGCACGCCGTATAGCAGTTAAAATCACACCGAGTTGCTGCCTCAGCGAGAAATGGCGAATAATCAATCTGTTAGACGACATTTGGATGCTTTTACCCGAGGTCGAATCATTGGGAAGTTGGAGGAAGGCCGCAGTGTGACAAGTGTGGCTGCAGAGTTCGGAATTGCTCACAGCATCGTTTCACGACTTTGGAGACAATTTCAAACTACAGGAACAGCTATCCGGGGGTTTAGTAGTGGTCGTCCACGAGGAACCACACCCGCAGATGACCGGTATATTGCCTTACAGGCCAGAAGAAACAGGCGGCAGACAGCGGGAGAAATCGCTAGACACACGACACAGGCGACTGGACGACCGATATCGCGTTTTACCGTGGCCAGAAGACTGCACGGTGGTGGTCTGTTTGCACGACGCCCTGTACGGTGTGTACCTCTAACGCCTGCCCATCGGAGAAGGCGTTCTCTGTGGTGCCGGGAACACCGGAATTGGAGAGACAATGAATGGGGACGAGTACTCTTTACAGATGAGAGCAGATTTAGTCTGAGTTGCGATTCTAGACACATACACATCTGGACAGAGCGGGGAACACGCAATAACCCCTTCAACATCATCAAAAGGGACTGTTTTGGAGGTCGCGGAGTTCTCGTTCGAGCAGACATAATGCTTGGTAGCCGGACCGACCTTCATATCTCCCAAGGAGGTTCGTCACCTGGGACTGCTATTGTAACGAGGTTCTTCTTCCTTACATGCGTCTTTTCACAAGGGCTATGGGTCCTCAGTTCCTCTTCATGGACGACAACGCTCCACCTCATCGCACAGTTACTGTCGAAGAGCTGTTGGAGAGTGAAGATATTGAACACATGGATTGGTCGGCAAGGTCTCTGGATCTAAATCCCGTCAAGCATGTACGGAACTTACTAGGGAGACCCGTGGCAGCACGTAACTTATAGCCAGTAACGATTCCGAAACTGCGATTGGTGCTACAAGTGGAACGAGCAACAACCACATATCCAGCATGCACAAATGATGTGAAACCTGCCTAGCAGTCAGGGGAGATCATATCCCCTATTAAAGACCGGATGTTTCTTGCTGGACACCCATCACAGGGATGTTTCGGCCTTCAGTCGCATTGCGCTCCATGCTACTTTTTCAATAAAGCTTCTTTTTATCCCTCTGATTTCTCTTTTAGTAAGCGTTGCTTACATTACTCATGTCCTTACGTATTGGGGATCTTACGGTATTAAATGTGTTGATTTGGAAAGCTTTTGTACAAAGTTATATTGAAATTATATTGATCCTTAATTTTTGCACACCAGTGTATTTTGTTAGTTTATAACTTACCTGTGTAAAAACCTCGCGGAGCTCAAATTAGAAACAAAAAAAAAAAGAAAGAAAGAAAAGAAAAGAAAGGAGCGAGTAAAATAAATGTACTCATTGCAAAAATTCCCTCAGTAAGTTTTGTAAGGTTTACCTTATGTGAATTAACAGTTATTTTAAGTTTCGTATCTTTCCTATCTTATTCTAATTTCAGCTTACAATTTCCTGCCAGAATGTAATTTCAGAAACGCAGTCAATGCAAATGAGAAAAAGTCGATATTTCACCGACTTCTAGAGAGAGAGTCTGATTTCCTGACTAGCGTGCGTTTGCCTTCTGGCTACATCTCTCTCAGCTATTACTACGCTCGGCCATATCTTAGGCCCTTGCTAGGCTTCGCCGATTTACTTAATACTTAGCGGCAACTAGTTAGATTCTGATAGCGTCGGCTATATTCTGTAAAAGCTTTAGTTAAGCTAGTTTTAGTTCAAATTACTAGTATTTAAGTTCAAGCCCGAGTGGCGGCTTTATGTAAAGTTCCAAGCCGGAACTGATTGTCAATATGCTAAATAATAAAGGGTTTTAAACCCTTCTCAAGTCTCACGTGTTCTGTTCACACTTAAGCGATTATTCGCTTGTTAAGCGTTCGTGGGCTTCGGAGTTAGATTTAAAGAGTTGAACCTCACAGTTTTATCAGAAATTTAATGCTTTGCTACAAGGCAAATGCTTCATTACAAGAGAAAATAAAACATGCAAGTACAATAAAAAGTAACAGCTGGCCAGTAACTTGTTTATACTTAGAATGGTACAGATAATATGAGCCAACTTCAAATAGAAATAGGGAAACCGAGTACCACATATTCTAAAGGAAGCCATTCAAACTACTTGCCGCCGAAGTATAGTACGTGTTTCAAAATCCTAAAACTATTAACTATCGATGTTTTTCATAGTTTTATTTTGCATTTTATTAATTTTGGTGATAATGATTGTAAGTAAAATGACTTCTTTTTGTTGACTTACTTCACTTTGTCTTTTCTGCTGTTCACGAGATTGCATAGCGTGCAGATTATTCAAGAGAGCTGCTGGTTTTCAGCGTTAAAAGTCGTTACGATTCGAACATTATTCTTCTTCAATTTGTCATCTAACTCTATTATTAGTTTATATTCCAATATTGGTAAGTTCGTGGAAGTGACAGAAAAGTGACGGAGGCATAAAAAATTCTGCGAAATTAAGCGAAGAATATATCCATAAGGATTTCACGCTCAGTTTTACCAATCCACAAGAAATCCATTTGTGAATCGTATTCTTCTTTATATAAATAATGCAAAGAAATTTCTTCAATTAATCTCATTGGGGATACCAAAACGTAACTTTAGGAGGTGGTTGATAACCCAATATCCGCCTGGCGGAGAAGGAGGTTAAACAGAATTGTTGGATTTTACGCAACCAGCGGCCTGCTGCTATGGATTCAAAGATGGAACACCTTAGTGCGACATAGTCTGAACCTGATATCAAGTGGCTAATTGGTAAAAAATATGAAGAAGTTTGTAATCATTCTCTTTTTGTGTCAGGTTTGTCCCTGCGGACTGTTTTTTTCCTTCCTGTAATGGGTAGTTTAGTAACGTCTTATCGATTAAAGTAGCGAAATCTTGATATTTGTTCCGAGTCCAGCTCCTGGTGGCTGGATGAACTGGTTACTTAGGTTTTTCGAGTTTTTCCTCTGAGTACTTCCCAAGTTTTTTAGATAGGTTTTTTTTTTTTTAGTCCAAAGGGGCTTTGTCCCTGAAGGACTATTGTTTTCGTTTTGCGATTTTGCATCGGGAACATTGAAAGTTTGAATCACTTTTCAAACTGTTGCCACCAAACCTTGCAGTCCTGTATTATATTTAAAGGAATTAAGTAATGAAGAATCTACATAAACGTAATGTGTACTTCTCCAAATGTGGTAAAACAATGGTACCTAGAGCCATCTAATTTTGAATGACGTAATCCTGCTGCGAATATTGGCATCTGGAAGCCCAAATTTGAAATTTGGAATTTGTTTTATTATCGGTTTCATATTTTGTAAAACTTTAATGAATTTTTGATGAACAAAATCAAGGACTTCAAAGCGAGCCACGGCAACGTTGTACAGAAAAAAACATTTTTATCTCCAGCGCGTGAGACTGTGTACAGGAAATTATAAAGATATGCTCATTTAAAAATTATTTTGCGATATTGCTGTTGAACTGAATTTTACGGTTTAAGTGCGAAGAACATGATATTTAGTAAATAGAGGTAACACACAAAACGTTACAAAAAATGTCCCTTTGGACGTAATTTAAAATCTCAAACCTTTCAAATTTTTTTTTGTTTGTTTTGTTTAAATACGAACTACCTTTTCTTATAAAGTCTACATACTGCAAATAGATGGCAAACTACCCACCATACTATTTCCCCTTTACTGTAATAAATAACGAGTGTATATTCTAGAACATGCGGTTCTGTTGGGAACCAACGGCAGTGTCCACCACGGAGACCGGTGAAAGTGATCAAGGAAAACTCGTTAAGGACCCTCCCCTCTGGTGGGTTTTCTTTGATTCATTTTGTAAGTGTAAAACAGAAGCTTTCGCCCGAGAAATGCAGAGAGAGTCGGAAAAGGTGTTCTATAATGCTGTAAACGTTACTTTTTAATTAATCAAGAAAGCTTCCACGAAACACTAAAGTTCTTCGAGAAATCGCTAAAGATGGTACTAAAAACAATAATAAATAGGTTAATCATATGTAAATATATGACTAATCACACGCAATGGATATACATAAGATTCCCGACTCCTGAATATTATTTCGAGGAATTCGCGAATGTTAAAATATTGAGAAACGTTGATCCAGACATGCAAAACGAAACTTAGCTTGTAAGGTTTTAGTTAAACTAACAAAGTTTTATTTTAATTTAAATCTTTGTATCTCTTCTCATGTTTCAACTTCCCGTTAGAAGAAGCGCGCGTTTTCAGTGTTATGTTAATTTGAAGTGGAGCCAAGTGCTATTTAAGCATGTGGTAGAAACCTCTCAGTATGAGAGAGAGCTTTTAGTCTCAGATCACGGTCATTCTATTCGACGTTCGTCTGACCAGCTAGCAGTTAAATTCTAAGCCATAGTGCTTTCTACGTGATTGCTTATTGAAATATATATAAGTGCGCTAGTATTAGTAAATCTTGCTACGCACCATTTAGTTAGAGGCCAACTCCGCGTATAGCTCTGTGAGAAAAGAGTAATTTAATTTCTATTTAGCTTTAGTTTAAATTTATCTGATTGTTCATTTTAAACCTAAGTGGGGTCTTTACTTTCTGTATCCCTCTCGAGTTGGGAAGTGGTTGTAAATAATATTGATTTAATAAAAGAGGATTTTGAATCCCTTTCAAGTGCAGTTATTCTACCATTTAATCACAGTATCTACAACCAGAGCATAGCTGCATTCAGCTCCCTGTTCCAGATCAGGACTTAAGGACTTTAAGGAGTTACTTTAAGATGTTTGCCAAGAACATGCACAGAACACTCAGTCCTGACACATGTTCAAAGAGAGAGAAACAGAGGTAGAAACCTCTCAGTGTGAGAGAGCTTTTGGTCTGAGACCACGATCATTCTATTCGACGTCCACCTGACTAGCTAGTATTTAAATTGTAAGCCTTAGTGCTGTTACTCTATTACTTATTGAAGTAAATCTAAGTGCGTTACTATTAGCTAAATCTTGCTACGCACCACTGATCATTTAGAGGCCGACCTCGCGTTCATAGCTCTGTGAGCAAGGACTACTTAATTTCTAATTAACTTTAGTTTAAATTATTTGATTGTTCAGTTTAGACCCAAGTGCGGTCATTATTTTCTGTATCCCTCCCGAGTTGGGAAGTGGCTGTATATAATTGTGGTTTAATAAAAGAGGATTTTAAATCCTTCTGAAGTGCAGTTATTCTCCAACCTAATCACAGTATTCTACCACAGAACATAGCTGCATTCAGCTCCCTGTTCCAGATCAGGATTTAAGGAGTTCACTAAGATGTTTGCCAAGACTATGCACAGAACACTCAGTCCTGACAAGCTTATCAATGATCCTTCAATAAAATCTTAAGAGGTGTGATTGTGAAAGCAGTTCTGAAATTCAGAAATACATAATGAGAGGATTAACCATTTTTTATACGGTTGACTTCTACGGAGGCATCCACGAGATTACGAATACGCCGAGTAGCGTGTAACAGGGAGTTAACATTTATGCAGATTTACGCTTAGTAAAACATAAATCTTTCTGATGCGTTAAAAACGATTTTTAACTAAATAACCCGAAAACATGAGCTTGGTTTGTTCTTTTGCATACGGAATAAAGTTCATAAGCTTTTGAAAATAATCCTGTGAATAAGATTTTTTCCTCCCTGAAATTGCTTAACAAAATCTTCGAATTTTGATCTTGAATAAATTTTCCCTTTTTGAGTTAAAAATACCCTTGTGCTAGAAATTATATGCAAAGCACAACAACTGAAAATTATGAACTTCCGTATTTATAGGAAAGCTTTAAATAAACAAAAACATTTTTAGCTGATAATTAATTTTTAATTTTACAATCCTTACTTGCAATTATTCAATAAAGCTAATTCATTTTATTATATCTGACTTCTTTGTTATTTTGAAAGAATTAGAAAGGCACTATATCAAGAGCAGCAACAGAAGTTTTCCATTCGGATTTACCAGTCAAAATTAAATGTATCGTTGTAACAAATCAAGCTATTTAAAGTTCAAATATAAACCTGACAATTTTTTCTGTTTTCAAATAAAAATGTGGTGGTTGTGTTGTTGTCAGAGAATACAATAATATTTCTATGGGAATTCTGCTGATACGTAAAAGCACACGAACTTACATTTCTGTTGATTTAAAAACTGCGCTTTAAAGTTATACTGATTAAATACGGGCATTTAGAATTCTATGACATTTTAGCATTTTAATATGCATAAGTATGCATAAGAAATATACGTAAATATGCTTCCATTTGGAAATTACGCAAAGGTAGCAAATTCTAATTCTCTTGTAAGGTTTATCCTAAGTTTATAATAGTTACTTTAAGTTTGCTACACTTTCAGCTTTCAATTTCCTACCGGAATGTATTTTCAGAAACGCGTTTAATGCAAATGAGTAAGAGTAGTATTTAAGTCGATGTTTCACCGACTTCGTTAGAGAGCCAGAGTTTCTGACTAGCGCGCGTTCGCCTTTGGGCTACGTCGCTCTCTATGCTATTAGTACGCTCGGCCGTACTTTAGGCCCTTGATAGCTTTGCTTACTTAAATGAGATTTAGAGGCCAACTACTTAGAATCCTGATAGTTTCGGCTATATCTTTTTAGCTAAGCCTTAGTTAAGCTTTAATTCTTATTAATTCGAGTTCAAGCCCAAGTGGAGGCTTTGCTGTAAGCTCTGAGATAGGAACTGACTGTGTTTATCCTTATTTTAAGAAATGAAGGGTAATTAACCCTTCTTAAGTCTCTGTTCACATACTTCATCACATTCAAGGCTATCTAACGAAGTCGGTGAAACATCGACTTAAATACTACTCTTACTCATTTGCATTAAACGCGTTTCTGAAAATACATTCCGGTAATACTCAAGCGATTATTCGCTTATCGGTGTAAGAGGTAGCCCACATTTAACTGTCAAATGAAAGGGTGGAACCCCACAACCTTATTAAATACTTTTTATAAAACTGATTTTCAACGATTTCTTACCATAAAGTTCTTCTAAAACCTCTTTAATACTTTTATGCAAGTGCTATTGTAAAAAAAATTACTTTTCAAATATTAGGCTTTTTGGTTGAATAATTACAGCAAAGCGTGCAACTATTATTTGACTCGAAGTTGCCTTTATGGTGAATTTTCGAAGAGGAACTAGTATTTATGTTACGTATAAGAAAGGCCACGTATCCTGCGCAATTTAGCCCACACAATTAATCTAACGCTTATTTGATGAAGAATTATTGGAAAAAAGCAGAATTAAAACTCTAAAATCACTATTTTTACTCGTATTTTGTATTCGTTCTTTGTTCCCTGCCACATAGAGCACCTATATAATATGACTCATTGGAATTTTTAATCTCGTTATGTTGAATACAATTTTCTTTTTCCAACAGCTAAGATTTTGGAACACTCGGTTGATTTTCAGGTGATTCTCGGTAAAGCGATCAAGAGCTACATGTATGAAGAGAGAGATTCTTTACAGGGAGATTTCCTGAGAAAAACTGCTCGTATTTCCATTACTCGGGAGGGGGGGGAATGTCATTTTCATGTAACTAACCCTTCAGTCTCTAAGAACTAGAATTAAGAAGAATTATCTTCATTTCTTGTTTTTAATTATTCAGTCGCTGGATTCAGTAATGATTTCTCCACTGAAATTTTTTATTGTTTAACCCTGTTATTGATAAGTATTTAAAAGCAGTAAAGAGGAAATCGAGGGGGGGGGGTAGGAATCAAGCATTCGGTCAATCACAAAATTAAATTGCTGAATTATGGCGAAGAACATTAGCGATATTTGCCAGTAAGAAGTAAAGCTATCTATCTAAAGCAAAAAGACTCATTTACATTTCATTCGAGGACAATATTGAAAATTTACTGCAGCGATGGCAACTGACGGCAAAACCCAAAGCGAATTACTAGTACACTCATGTCCATAAATTAAGGATAATTCGGAGTCACGCGGAAATCAAACTCTAAAATAAATATATCACCTGTAAAATCACTACACACATCTTCAAGAATCATATGCAAATTTCAGGAAGTAACCAGATGACACCGATGGTACGTCACAATGACGAGAGTGATATGTAAGGAATACAGGCAAAGAAGTAAAATTGTTCGCAGGCTCTTTATAAGCATTTCAGTGTAATAATCGAATAGTTATGACACAAAGAACGCATTTGGATGATTTTTTACGTGGTAGAATGATAGGCCGTCTGGAATGTGGGCGTACCCAACTGGAAGTATCAGACGAACTTGGAATTGTCCAGAGTGTCATCTCCAGGCTTTGGCAACGATTCCAAGATGATGGTAATGTGAGTAAACGTTACAGCACGGGTCGCCCCAGAGTTACAACGCCGAATGAGGACCGGTATTTGGCAGTTACTGCCAAAAGAAATAAACGGAGCACAGCCTCAGACCTGCCTCGTCACCTCTCTTCGGCCACTGGTACGACAATTTCAAGGCAGACAATGTACAGACGCTTAGGGCAGATTGGTCTATATGCTCGTAGACCTGTCAGATGCGTTCCACGTACTGCAACTTACTGTCGCCTGCGGTTAGCCTGGAGTAGAGAGCATGCGTTGTGGACACCGCAAAAGTGGGCTTGTGTGATGTTTTCCGACGAGTCCAGGTTTAGCTTGCAGTCTGATATTCGCCGGACTTTCATATGGAGAGCTCCAGGTACCCGTTTCCACCAAGAAAACAACATTGAACGACACCGTTGCGGTGGTGCAGGAGTGCTCGTTTCGGGTGGAATTTTTCTGGGTTCCAGAACTGACTTGCATGTTCAAATTGGAACCATGACAAGCCAAATCTATCGGGACGTCATTCTGAAACAACATGTACGTTTGTTTCGGGGCGCCATGGGCGCACAATTTGTGTTTATGGATGACAACGCCCGTCCTCACCGTGCAAACATCGTAAGCGAATGCCTTTAATCGGAGGATATCACCCGTATGGACTGGCCAGCATTCTCACCGGACTCGAATCCAGTAGAGCACGTGTGGGACATGCTTGGCCGACTAGTTGCAGCCCGTCAACCTCCTCCTACATGTCTACCGGAACTTCGCAGAGCATTGCTTTTTGAGGTGTAATATCCCCCAAGATCAGATCGATAATTTGATACTCAGCATGCCTAGGCGTTGTACGGACTGTATTGCATCGTCTGGGAGACATACAATGTATTAACAATCATACCAACTATGTAATATTGGTTTTTTGTAAATAGGTTTTTTTTGTAATTTGCTCCAGGGAGAAAAAATCGCTAATTTTTTTAATAATACCAAACATCCTTTTTTTGCTGTTTACCTTTTGTTTAATAAATAAGCTTTACAAATAAGTCAAATTTGTTTTGCTTCTAACTCTTCCTTTCCCTGATTTTGCATTATCTTTAATTTATGGACATGGGTGTATTTCGAGACTTGCCAATTGGCCGCTGTGGAGCACGACCCAAGCAAAGTTCTCGGCCAGAAAGACTGCTATTAAAATATAATATGAACGGGGCATTAAAGTGAATATAATTCATTACCTATACATATTTGGACTGTGGTGACGTCGCGCTTCGCGATATGTACCAGTGATCGTCTTGACATCTGAAGACCTAACATATTTTTAATTGATCCTAAGTGAAGACCTCTAAGAGAAATAATGAATATTTGAAATATAACTGTTATTTTACTCCTGTTTTTGTAGCTTCGTTTGTTTGACTTTTCTTACGTTTTGACATAAATGAATATTACTTTATATCAATTATTATGCTACTTAATCACAAAAATTTCTTGAATAAAACAAACAAAGAAACTTACTGATTTGCTTTTGTCTTCGAAATGCCTTTGTAGAGGACTTTCTAGGGGAAACTCGCTTGCATCAAGTTTAAACATGTGAAAAATCCCGAAAATGCCCATCAGTCCATGCCGTACTACGCATGTTTAGCGATTTTACCGCTCGCCGCGAGTTCGCCGTGACGTGCGTAACCTTTCCATTAATTACACAGATGCAAAATTGAAATTTCTACTTCAATACTCTTAAAGCAAATTTATATTTTGCAGTAATAATTCTATACTTAGGGGCCAACTAGTTAGATGTATTCTACTTCAATACTCTTAACGCAAATTTATATTTTGCAGTAATAATTCTATACTTAGGAGCCAACTAGTTAGATGTATTCTACTTCAATACTCTTAACGCAAATTTATATTTTGCAGCAATAATTCTATACTTAGGGGCCAACTAGTTAGATGTATTCTACTTCAATACTCATAACGCAAATTTATATTTTGCAGTAATAATTCTGTTAATAACATTAGCGCCTGTCAGAGCACGGATAGCATTTATTCAAATTAAAAAAAGTTTTTAAACGAATACGTTTTTATGTGGAAAGATTACGTGCTAACGCTTTCGAAAATGACTACCTAAAAACTTGAACCGTTCAGTTCAGTCATTACTAAGCAGTTTCCAAAGCGTGTTTTTGTGCGTTTTGCGTCCCCTTTTCTTCACGCCTGTGTGAGCCTCCAGGCCACACTGGCGTGATTGTGGGATCATTTGCATACAGCGGTCCACGCTAAGATCTCATCCAGTGCGTCTGACAAATCTAGTAGTTGCTTCAGGTTAAGGTGGTTTTCGATTAACGGCTGAACTTGCTCAAGCACTGGGAATTTATATTTTATCACTATTTAAAACACGAAATATACAGATGGCTCGTTCATGTTACTTAACGTCATTTCTCGTGCTGCTAATGAAATTTGCCATTTTCTGTATTTTATTTAATCTAGATTAGATTGGATTTAATTTTTCCGTCTGTGCTTTGAATTAAGATTTGGGTTCTATCACAAAGTCCTGTTGTAAGGACTTTCTGCAGTTACTACGATTCGACTTCACTTTCTATACCTCAAAATATGTTGCATTATAGACAGTTTAACATCATATACATGTAACAACAAGTTGCAATTATTGGCCTCCAGATTTTCTGATTTTCATTAGCCAAATGAATTCCTATATATTAGTTTTTGATATTCATAGATTAGATAAAATTAGGCAGCATTTAATCGATGTTGATTTTTCAGCGGCAGATTATTTGTTGCTTATTATGAAAATTATAGGACTTGAAAAAATATCTAAGCATTTAATCAACGACATTTCTCAACAAGAAGATTGGCAGAAACCGTCGAGATTAAAAAATATAACGTGATAATGAATCACAGTATGAATAAATTTAATTCATAATTATGAAAAAAAAGGATTATTAAAAGAAAAAATACAAAGATGTAGTTAGTGTCGTAGACAAAATCTGTTTCATTCATAAATAGAAAGAAAATAATTAGTATCATTTTGAAAATAATATTTCTAGAAGCATAGGCATCTCATTCTTTTTGCGTGACTACATTAGCCAAATGATTAATTATGGCAGAGTACGTTAGGACTATCTGTATAAGGGAAGGGATGCCTTCATAGAGGACTTTCTAGGGGAAATTGGCTTGCATCAACTTTACACACGAGAAACACGGACAGAATAAAGGACTCTTTTTCCCAAAACGGATTGTAAAATAGATTCAGAAGATATTTTTTTATGAGTTCTGTACGTAAATGAACTGCTTCCACGAAATTACTAATTCGTTCCTGAGTTCTACGAATATTTCGCACAACTCAGAAACGAATAGCCGGAGAGCGTTGAAATTTTGTACATGGGACTGCTATAACATCTAGTTGTGCTCCTCCCTTTTCCATTGCGATCGTTCGCAATATACCTTTATAACGTGTGTGTATTATATATTCCTACTCTGTTACCTGGTTCGATGAGATCAGTTTTTATTCTTATATATTGGTAAATTGTGCAATTTTTGCTTTAAAAGTGATTGAATTTGACAATCACTTTCAAAGTGATTCTTAAGTTCTGGTTAAGGGTCTTATGCCTTTAGGTAATCTGCATGCGATAGTTGTAGAATTATCTACAATTTAAAAATAGCACTAAGCTAAGGAGGCCGCCATTTGTTTACATTTGAAACTCTTAGTGAAGTAGCGAATTAAGTCAGTTCGTTCAAAAATCGAGGTGCATCTTGACTGATTTTTTCGACTGTAGAGCTAGGGTGTATCACGAATTTCTATCAACTAGCAGAACTATTAAAAAATATTACTTCAAAATGCTCATGCATTTTTATGAAACAGTCTGAAGAAAACGATATGAATTTCGGCAACATAACTCATGCACAAATATGGCTCTGCAAAACTTCATATCATCTGATACTTCCCCTTTTTTTCTCAGTTAAAACATCATCACTTCGTGGTCGCCTTTTAGAACCTTTTGATGAATTCGATGAAAATTCACTGTGAATCCTAAAGGAATTTCACGAAAACTACTTTAATCGTTTGATGGTCATCAATGAGCTCAGCTCGCATTCCAGTTACACACCGCAGTGGACGCAAACGAACAGCCTCGCATTACAGATTTACGACTGACAGACAGAGCCGCGCCAAGATATTTTTTCACCTGAAGCAAAAAGGTAAATGCGTGCCCCTATATATACATCAAAACAGCTATATTTGTATTAACCCATATCACACCAAGTATTGAAGAAATTAAAACTTTTCTATAAATTCTTAAATATATGTTTCTCTAACCTTTATGTATAGATATAAAATTAAAAAATTTAGTCTCAGATCACTGCGGCTCTGTTCGACGTCCACCTGACTAGCTAGTATTCAAGTTCTAAGCCTTAGCGCTGTTACGCTATTACTTATTGAAGTAATCTAAGTGCGTTAGTATTAGCTAAATCTTGCTACGCACCATTGATCGTTTAGCATAGAGGCCAACCTCGCGTTTATAGCTCTGTGAGCAACGACTACTTAATTTCTACTCACTTAATTTTGAATTATTTGATTGCTCAGTTTAGACCCAAGTACGGTCATTATTTTCTATTATCCCTTCCGAGTTCGGAAGTGGCTGTAAATATTAGTTTAATAAAAGGGTCATTTTAAAACCCTTCTTGCGTGCAGTTATTCTACCACTTAACCATAGCTATTCTACCACAAAATATAGCTGCATTCAGCTCCCTGTTCGAAATCAGGACTTTGATAAAGTTACGAATATGTTCGCCAAAAGTATGCATAAAACACTCAGTCCTGACACTGGCGCCCGAACAGGGACGCAGTGATCTGAGACTAAAAGCTCTCTCGCCTCGAGAAGTTCCTTGCTAAGCTTTTAAATACAAAAAACTTGGCTGCACTTCAAATTAGATTAAAGCTGAAACGCGCGCTCTTTCTAACGGGAAGTTGAAATAAGAGTTCATAGGAAAAAGGAAATTAACATAAAACTTTGTTAGTTTAAACTAAAACCTTACAAGTTTTCTGCAAGACGGATTTCTTGGAATAGAAACTCCCAAACAGGCAACTGTTATGCGTCTTTGAAAAATAAATAGCATTAAATAAGTGTTCGAGCGTCCATAAAGCAACAAATGCTGTCTCATGAGGAAAAGCCTTCGGAATACGTTCGAACTTGAGTTCACATTTTACCCATATCGCATTTACATCATGTTCTTCATTACTATTTGAAACTAAAATTTCAATAGTGCCTGCAACTTCTTTAAGACTTCCTTCACCGCACATTATTTCTTCCATCTCCTTTGTAGATAAATCGCCAATCTCCTCTGTATTACTCAGTGCATCAGGATACGGGGGTAAAATCACTATTTCATTGTCTATGTCGGCTAAACCATTGTCGTTTGAAGTCCACAAAATTTCCAAGGTTCTTGCGCAATTAAAAATTTACGGGACATCGTAGTAACATCAAAATAATTTTCCATAAGAAAACGCAAAATTCAAGCATGTGAAAACGAGAGAAATTTACTCTATTCGATGAATTTCAGAAAATAAACTGACTTCATGAGTCAGCGCTAGAAACATTTATTCAACCCCCTCCCCACACTTCACATACTTGTCTGTAAATTGACGTGTACCTGCTAGCTAGACCAAAGTGCCTGGTTTAGTTGTAGAATAGCAATGTTTGCAATACAACAAAGAAAGAAATGATTATCTCCATTATCTCCATTGCAATCTGATGGGGATTACGCAGTAGTGGATTTTATCATCGTCCTATTTTTCGGACAGTAAAAAATGCAAGGAAAATTTATCTTTCACGTAAAATATTTTGGTAATGTTTTTTACTGGTATAAAAGTATAGAATATTACCTCAATAAATTTATATGTATTTTTTTCTTGGAACTCAAAACTTTAAAAAACGTGTACTTTGAAAACATAAGCAAAAATAATATGCAAAAATTCACATTTTAAAAAATTTATAAAAATTATCTAAATTAATTCCTACTTGCGATAAAGACAGATATATACTTAAATGAGTCTTAAATGATAAATTGTCTTTAATTTGAATTAAATTATTTCAAAAATTTCATACAAAGACCATTTATGTGTGCTGTCCTAGTTTTAGGACGATGAGAAAATATGGGTTAAGCAAAAGTAACTGCATTACATCAAAATATCATAATATTTAAAGTATTTTTTATTTGCAGCTATATAAATTCAAAAAATAATATAGCCAATTATTTATAACTTTCAAATTGAAAAAAAAAAAAACACACTTTTTTGCTAAATAAGAAATAACATTGAAATACATTGCATTCATTTCCAGGCTTTCTTGCAGTTCTTCCTATTGTCTGATTAATTTACGTTTCCCGAAGCTTATTTCCCCTAATAATAATCGACAAATTTAAAAACATAATTAAAGTATTTTTCGAATTCGCATAGCAAATTTGGCGCCTCTTTTAGTGATTTACCTGAGTCACCTGAGGCAAGTGAGGCACTTGCCTCACTCTTGTCCTGGTTCTGCTGACAGATATCGCTTGCATTTAGGAAAACAGATCTCGCAATCGTCGAAGGGTTAAATGAGTTTTGAGGATCTGAAAGAATTCTGCATACGTGCCCTCCAGTCGGAGGAGATTGCTTTTAAACAGATATAATAAATCTTAATCGAGAAACTGAAATCCTAAATTTTATGGAATCATTTCCGATAAATTTTCATTACAATGACAATAACTGATTTATTGATTACAGCAAAGTCTGCGACTCTAAAGAGATGAATGCTTTCATGGAGAACTTTCTAAGGAAAATTGACTCACATTCCCATCGAACATGAAAACACTGCTGGGTTTTACTTATTTAATTCAGTATTCAATCCTAGGAACCCCACAAACACTAATAAGCGAATAATCGCTTAAGTGTATGAACAGATGCCTAAGACTTGAGAAAGTTTAATTAACCTTCATTTCTCAAAATAAGTATAATCTGTTCCTAACTCGGAAAGTACAGCAAAGCCTCCACTTGGGCTTGAATTTAAATAATTATGAAATTAAACTAAACTAAGCTTAACTAAAGCTAACTGAAAGATATAGCCGAAGATATCAAGATTTTAAGTAGTTGGCCCCTAAATATTAATTAAATCGGCGAAGCCAAACAAGGACCTAAGGTATGGCCGAGCGTAGCAAGAACTAAGAGAGACGTAGACAAAAGGCAAACGAGGGCTAGTCAGAAACTCTTACTCTCTCTAACGAAGTCGGTGAAACATCGACTCTTTACTCATTTGCGTTAACTGCGTTTCTGAAATTACATTCTGGTAGGAAATTGTAAACTTAAACTAGGAAGATAAGAAAGACGCATAAACTTAAAATAACTGTTAATAAAATTAGGATAAACCTTACAAAACCATAACACAATCAGCTTCTTTGGAAGGAATAAAATCTTGGCCGAACTACAATTTTATCCACCCTTTCATCACATCTTAAATAAGATAAACTAATGTAAGGGAAGATTAGAAAAATTCCAAAAACTGAGTGGATAAAATGACAAAAAAATAATAAAGTTTTAAAGCAGAAGTATTTTTTATTTCGTTTAATATGTGTACGTATACCTTTATTAACTTATAAATCAAGAGTTGTATCTGTTAAAGAATATAAAACAAATTTTCATTGTATAATAATGACCACTTTTCTTTTTAAGTATTCAATTTACTCGTATCGTATTTATATCATGAAAACTACGCTGTTGCTGTTTATGATATCATTTGCGCAACTGTAACAAAGAACTTTATTGCAATCATTTTTGTGATACTACAAGCCATTCGTCTGTGGCATTACTATTACATGATTGTTACCGTTAACATAGCACTTCGTAAAAAGTTTTGACTTGTACGTTAAATGTGTGACTACTTCTGAGATATGTCGAAAAGAAATTGACTTAGCACTGCCTTCATGTTTTAACTAATTGCTTTCAATAGATCTCGATGAAAAAAAAAAAAAACAGTGCAAAGACACACAAGTGCTCGAATCACGGCACCAATTGAATATCGATTACTGGCGTTACTATGGCTGACTGGAGCTGTCAACAAAAGGAGGGTTCCCTTGTTCTCTTGCTTTCAGCACAACAATAAATCAAATTTAGACAAGAAAGAAAGAAATGTTCAGTTGATAGGGTGAGTTACAACGTTGCAGAGAATATTCTTTTCAAAAGAAGCTTTTTGATTTGCTGGCTAAGGATCAATGCAGATTTTATCAAATATGATGATGATAGAAGAGTATTGGTCAATTCAAAAGCTTGTACATCCCCTTTTAAAAAATGCATTACACTTTTTTATTCCTGTTTACTACAGATATATTTTTTATTCGAAGCTAATTAGCAACTGACATCCATTATAGTCGGATTGAAGGATTTATAGATTTATATTTTGGTGTCATTTATAGTAATTTACAATGTAAAACACTCCAATTTTCAAATGAGTTTGTAGAGACATAAGGTTATTTCCAAGCAGGATACATGAAAAATGAGCAACGCTTTCGCAGGGAATTGAACCACGGACCTCTCGGTTACGCGTCGAGCATGCAATTCACTCGTATTCCAGAGGTCTGTGGTTCCAGTCGAGGAGAAGGCGTTGCTCATTTTCAATTCTCTTTCTTCAAAAATAGCTAATGTCTCTACAAGAGAATGTAGCTTTTATTATAGCTATTACAGAATATAGCTTTTATTAATAGCTGGCATCAATCTCTAGCTTTTATTAATATGAGAGTTTCGTTAGTGGTTTTTCCTTATTTAATGCTCTGCGACTTTTAAAATTCTTTCCCAAACAGTACACCAAATAAGGATCTTATTGCCAGTTTTGCCGTGGAAAGTATGATACAGCTAAATCAAGATTGAAAGGTAAGGTAAAAGTATGGGGGGCACCAGCGATGTACCATAGGTCAACTGGTAATGCTTTCCCATACTAACTCTTTAAGAAAAAAAAAGGGGAGACTGCAAGTTTTATAAGAATTTAAATAGACTGGAACTTTCCAAAAGGTCTAGAGTTTGCCAATTATGGTACATTGTGCAATCCCACAGTACGCCCCGCATCCAGTATTTATTAAAAATATTCATGTAGGGCATAAGTAGATTACAAAATAGTCGGAATACAATTTGAGGTTCACAAAATAAATTGAACATATGATTTGGTGCAGCAAAAATAGGAGATAAACATAATTAGTGAACAGATAAATATAATGAGCTAATTATAATTAGTACTGGCAACACAATATCAAAATGAAATGTAATAATAATACTAAGGAGGTGGGTGTCCATGGGTTATTTCAGATATAAAGGTATATTGCAGTTTATAAAGTTCACGAGTGGAGCCATTTTGTCCATAATCACAGCATGTGAAAGTTCACTAAGTTTATGCCAAAAAAAAAAAAGAAAAAAAAAAAATATGTGGACTTACACTTGACAGAGATCTAGGCCGTAGAAGGAGAGTCGTTGCATAATTTTCTGAAACTTTGGATACTGATGTTTATCTTTAATTAAAAACGTTTGGAATGCCAGGAGATCAGTTCGTGGGGATTTTATGTGAATATCCTCGGTTCAGGGGCATGAGAAAGTGGCGGGGTCACCAAAATCTTTTAAGTTCTTACGCCTCTAGAAGTCAGAATCCGGCTCTGTGTCCTCGTATCCGTTCAATGCATGTTTTATTTACCATCTATTCAAACTGGCGGGGGAAAATGAAAGTGCTACGAGTTTAGAAATGCCACCGAATGATCGCAGTTCACAACAGAGGCAAAACACAGACGCTCAAACACGGAAGATGCTGTCTTTCCACTCATCCGTACGTTCGCTTCGTGCCGTTTTAACCAAAATACGTTAAACAAAAATGTTTCTTGAGAAACTTTACATGTATTCTTCAGTTGCAAAAAAAAAAAAAAAAATTCCCTCAGAATCAACACCGAATGATGGTCATAATTATTTTTAGAGTGAGGAATTTTGACTCCGAATGCCTCCTCACAGATTATTTTACCACCATCGCATATATATGTTTTTTTTAATGTTTCTTTCTTCTTCCCCCCCCCCCTTTTTCCCCCCCCCCCCCATTCTTGCTTCTACCATCAATTTATTCTCACAGATGTAACGTATTATCAAGCGTTCTTGCTTTTCAAAATTATCATTTATCACAACAAGAGCCCCAAGACGTAAGACCAGTCATACTAATTATTTTTGCATCACTTATTTAGTAATACAGTGTGTAATATATTCATGATGTACAGATTATTCTATCATTATATTAATTAATGCAGGGTTCTCAACGGCATCAGTATTGCACCCCTCCGGGGATCGATGAAATTTTAAAGGAGTCAATGATGATCAAGGGGTTGATTGGGGGTCGATAGCCGAATATGCACGCGGAATTTATAGGCATTATCAAGATGCACGTATTACATAAAATTTATTAATAAAATTTATCATTGATTATTTATTAATATAAAAAACACACAGGAACGTTAAGTTTTACAATAGAAAAAGCCCCCGAAAGAAATATCTCAAAAGTTGTTACCAGATCCATGTTGCTGACTTTTTTTCTTTTTACCTAGTGGAAGCAGGCATTAATCAAGTCAATAATTTTTCACGAAAAATAAGAAAGAGGTTAAATATTTTTGCATGATGCGATTTAAAAATTAACCTAAGCAGTTTTATGCCAAGTATTAAAAAATTTTCAACAGTACATCAAGAGCAGCGTCACAGCTTTCATAAAATTATAATATGTGATCTGAAAATTTGTTTATATATATAAAATTTTAAATAATGATAATTAAAAAAATAAGACATATATCTAAAAAACCTTGTAACGGGTATATTTACTAATACCTTCTCTTTTGACGCACTTAGAGGGCGCTACATTCTTAGCCAGCTAGCGCCATTCCCATGATCCTCTGGAAGCGCGGTAATAATGTAGTAGTAGCGATCAGTTATGTTTTCTTTAGTGTAATTTTGTTTCTTTTGTTATGTCCGTGTGTTATAATGTTTTGTGAATGTGGAGCTTAAAATCTGATTAAATATATCTGCTCTTAAGAATGGTTATTTTCATTTGCTGCAATGTTTTATCAAGAGTCTCGTGATAACACAACGGGCATAACCTTTTTTTGTCAAAAACTTTCTATGTGTTCTAACTGTTATCTTTAAGTTATTTATGTGCAGTTATTTGTATTACCTTGTATTTTGATGTATTGACATGAGTGCGGGACAGAACGGGTTGCTGCATATATGTCTGCTGTACTGGAAAAAGTGAATATTTATGAACGGATAAAAAATCTAGATTATTTAGGGAGTATTTTATTGGTAACATAACTTATTTATTATGAATTTCTTCTGATCGCTTAACGAACCATTCATTTTGTAATATAACTGTAAGAAAATGCAATTACAGCCTTGAAATCATAGTTTGTATCAGCTGAATGATACCACAAAGCCTGAGTTAATGTACTTCCTTTTCATGATATTCATTCAATAAAACATGAAAGAGAAAATAGATGCGACATTCTACCATATAAATTAGCGATTGAATACTTTTAATCATGTTACGTGAATACTTTTTCTTAGCCGCGTTGCGTAACCAGCTTCAGAAATATTTTTCTACAGCTAACAGCAGTTATCACGGATAAGTGACAAACGTGTTGAATCGGTGCGGGTTCATCGGCAACATTCATAGTTAAGTTCACAGCCAAGGAATTCCCAACATTACTGTCATTTATCTCCTGCTCGTTCAGCCTTTTGAGAATTTTACTCCGTCTTCATTTCTGTAAACGAGACTTTTTCTCATACTGTTGTTGTTTCGCAGATTTGTCATGGTCTGTCAGTCATCGAAATGCAATTGGAAGATGACATTGTCTCGCAAAGAAGATGTCTCCCGAGAAATAGACGCGGAGGGGGGGGGAGGAAGAAACAGCAATAATGCCTCATCTTATGCCATTCAAACTTGCAATAACAATAAAATGATTCTATGCATTATATTTAATAGCAGAAGACTTAAGAAACGTAAGCTCATTTAGAAAAGTATTGCAATAAGAGATTATTCAAAAGCGAAGCTTGTTAACAAAGTTGCTCCTGTTGAGCATCGGAGTAAGTTATAAGATTTTTATGAAGCGTTATTATGCTAATAGGAAGTAAAATACTACTTAGTACAAATGCAAGATAGTTTTCCGACATTCCTACTCTACAGTGATAGAGTTACGAATAAATATGTGCACTTTAAAATAACGTCATTTGTACTTCTGTACTTAGCGATTTTATGCTTTTTTTGGCATCTGGAAGAGAAAAGGATTTTTTTCGCCTCAATAATTTTAGTACCGTATTAATAACTATTAATCAGTTAAATTAATAAATATATGCAACACAAAGAAGAAAAGTAACTGTTTAAATACAACGCAAGAGCATAAACACAATACTGGCAAGAGGTTTCTAAATTCTTAAACCTTTAAAATTTGTACTTTTAATAACCATTTTTATGTTTTTATACTTTATTAATGTGATAAATATTTTTGTTACAGAAAAAGTCCCAAATTAAATTTCCAGAACAAAAATAACAAAAGTAAGTTATTACTCTTACCACCTCTCAATAAGCGGAAATCAACCGCAAGTTAACTGAAAAAAATTAATTTATAAAATAAAATCTGAAAACTCAACAAATTCAATAATTTCTTCCTTATTTTTTATAGTCTCTACATATAATAAAACAAAGAGTCTGTGTGTGTGTCTTTCGTTCGTGTTGCGAGTAAGCTAATAGACCCAGGGCCACGAAATTTGGTACATAGGTGTATCTACACAAGAGCCAGTGCACCTCGAAGCGATTTTTTCGAAATTAGAATTTTTTTTATTTTATGTTTTGTGACCAAATCGTGTCATTTTGAGACATAATGGGCTACAGGAAAGCGAGATTTCACTCTATACATTTCATTTTTACATCGTCGTGAAGCGTAGACACTTAGCTATTTTACGAACTTAAAATAAATTTCGTATTTCAATAAATCGATTAAATACGAATTTATTTAGGAAGGTGAGCTTAACACCTTTTCAGCGGAATTTTTTTAAAAAAAACTTATTTTAAAAAATGTGCTGTTTATTTTCCTTTGATTTTTGGACACGTTGAACTTTAATCCTTTCGACTCCTTTTAAAAAAAGAATTTTGGAAAAATAATAATATTTTGTATTTTTTTAAAATTTTTTAAATGAAGCTTCCGAATACACTTCTCACATCTCAGATATTTTAAAATGTAGTTTTGGCAACAATTTTCCTTTCTTATTGTTGTTGATAGATTTTTGATGAAATTGCATCATTTTGAATAGTTTCATTCTTTTAAAAATTTCGGTTTGGCAACAATTTTTCATCGTATTTCTTATGTTACTGTTTTTAAGAGACTGAAAAGTTTAAGAAATTAAAAAGTTGTTTCTTTTTGCAACGGTAAATTGTTTAATATTAGGATAATTAGCATTTGTATTAAAGGATATTGCTTATTTCATTGTAATATTTTATATTATGTTCTAATTATATATAATTTTAATTATAAAAAAGTTTTGCATGATATTTTTTAATCCGTTTAAGTTCTTAATCTGTTTATACCATTTGAGTTCTTAAGGTTTTGCAAAGGGAAGTTGGTTAATTTATTTATTAGGATAAGTAATATTTGTATTAAGGAATACTTCATATTTCATTGTCATTTTTTATATATATAATACATTTTTATTGAGAATCGTTCAAACTATAGAGTAAGAAAATGTTTAAAAAATTTTAATTTTATTGTAGAATTTTGATATAATATTTTATGTTGTCATGGTGGTGCTTAAGAACGGGGATATAAATTATGCTTTAATAAATGTTTAATGCACATCTCATGCAATTAATTTGCTAACAATTCAAGATGTATATGTTTTTCTGGAGATACATCAGGGCCATATACAAAGGAGGCTTGGAATCTTAACAAAGAGAAAAAAGTTGGAAGAACTTACGCGGCCATAGGTCCCAGGTGTGTCTTTTAGGCATTTTTCCGGTACGTTTAAAAGCCAGACAAGGCTAGCCGCATAGCGGCTAGTTCGTAATAAAATACTGCCTCTCATGATTCATTTTCCTGTTAAAGTTTCCTAAACTGTCATAATTTCATTGTAAACAGTAGATTTGAAATATCATCCCTTTCATTATTGCTCATTATTAAATTAAAAATTTATTTTTAAAATACTTATTAAACTAATGATTCACGCAGAAACTAGAAAATAATGGTTTTGTGTCATGTCTGGGTATGGCACTTTTGCTCGACAACGTGAATACTTCTCATATAGGAATCCTATCACCAATCTGTTTTTATGAAAATTGTATAGCTTAAACTGTTACGATATTCACGTTTAAAGTCTGATTTAAATTTATTGTGAAAAAAGCTCTTTCTATCTTGAGTGCATTTTAATCCAGCGATAGCACTAACGTTTCATTAATTGATCTATTTTTGCGGATTTAGTTTTAAGTAAATTTTGTATAAATTTTCGCATTTGTAAATGAATAGGTGGACGTCACCAAAGTGAAAATCTTGGACGCATTCAATGGAAAAGGTTCTTTATGTGACTGAAGTAATACTGCCCTATGGACGGGTTTTGCTTGTTCGAAATGTAATTGAGAATGTTTGGTTTGTTTAGTTTATGTGATTACGGCAAAGTCTTGAAGGCTATCTGCCTAAGGGAAGAGGTGCCTTCGTGGAGGGCTTTTCAAGGAAACTGGCTTCAGGAAAACCACGAAAACGCCCATGCAGCCAGCCCGTTCACAGAATTCGAACCTCGGACAAAACTACTAGTGTTCAGCGACATTACCGCAAGGCCGCTGGTGGGCTCTGTAATTAAGTATATTCAATACAATGCAGAAAATTTATTAAAGAGATTTAAAATTCTTGAGTATCCTCTGAGTATTGCTTTGAATAAACATTTACTAGATTTCATTTTCGACCTTAGAAATATTCGTAACTCGGTTTATTATTTTTTATTATTGTTAAGTTACGTTACCAGGCTATTTATCATTCGCTAAGCTTGGCAAGTGTTACGATTCCACGAAGCGCAAGACTTTTCATTTATCATCAATGCAGCTTGACAAATTCTCATTACTGAGAATTGTTTCTTATGAAAGCTCCGTAAAGTCTTTAATTAATCTTTAAAATTATAAAAGTACATTACTAAATTTAGCATTGTACATACTTCCCAACAACTGCATCTTTATTTTTCTGTATCTATAATTAAAGTAATTTATAATGCCTCTAATTCAGACATTTTATAACATACGTAAATGATAAATTTATGAATATTTTTATCAAAGAGTTTTATTTTAACTATTTGCTTCTGAGCTAGCGAAAGAGCAAACTTTCAGAAGTCACAACAGTGATATTATTTCGACTAATATACGTTTTCTCAAGCCAACATTGTAGAGACATTAGGATATTTTAGAATCAGGTGAGATGAAATATGAGCAACGCCTTCGCCGGGAATCGAACCACGGATCTCTCGGTTACGTGTCGAGCATGCAGACCACTACAGCACGAAGGTTTGCGAAGAAGGCGGGAGAAATACGTTATATACTCCCCCTTTTAAAGGGCGACTGGGATTTTGGGGACCCAATCGCCAAATCGCGGTGGTGGAGAATCATCATCCACCACCTTTTTAGTTCGGGCGCCAGTGTAGAGACATTAGGTTATTTCGAAGCAGGAGACGAGAAAAATGAGGAAAGCCTTCGCCGGGAATCGAACCACGGTCCTCTCGATTACGCGTCGAGCGTGTTGACCACTATACCACGAAGGCATGCGAAGAAGGCGGGAGAAATACCTTATAGCATAACTGGAGTTTGTTTAATAAATACGAGCTTTGATGAAGTCGAATCGATTTTATTAAAGCCTTGCCCCTCGACTTGAGTTATGCTTGTAATGTATAAAACCAGATTGACTGCAACGAACAGATAATAATAAAATTGTTAAGTCTCATTAATATTGGTATCATAAAGTAGTAAGCTTTAGAAAGACTACAGAAGAACAATCCTCTTGTTTTAAACGGTAGACAAAGTCAGAAGAAAGGTGTAAATAGCCCTTTTATTTGAACAAAAAGAAGCAACAATGCCCCAACTTGGGTTTACACAAGACAAACACTTCTGGCTTATCCTAAATACGCGTAATTCAAACGAAGCAGATTAACCTAACGGCTCATAGGATGATTTAAACGCGCAGGAAAGGCTCTTGTTTGTAGAAAACCGGCTAGACAAGCCAAATGGTTAGAATCATTCAACACCACATAACAAATCGCTAATTGTCACAGTGTAACGTGGCCTGGAATACGCAGATCACGCTCTAAAATTAACTTGCGTAACCTTCGCTTAAATATCACTTCTTTCTCTTTCAATCTGAATAAACACTCGCTATCTCATTTACACTGGGTGAAAAGAGAGTGACAGAAAAGTAATTGATTATTATGAAATTAACTATTAGTTAAAAATAAATAGATAAAACCTCACAAAATATCAAAGAGCCATTGAGAGTAATATTGCATGATTAAGATTAATTTAATCATATATTGTTACTCTCAATGGCTTCAAATACGGCAATCAAGCTGTTGAAGACATGTAGAATTTATTCTGTTTTTTTTTTAAAATTACTGAGTGATATACATATAAATTCAAATTTGCTTCCCTTATTTATTTTACTATAGGCTGATATCAAAAGTCTATAAAATAGTTCTTGGTTAAGAAACTTTACAAAAAGAGACAGAATAACTTTTATACAATAATTCAAAACTTGATATAGAGCTAGTCAAATAAGTTACAGATCACGTTAACTTACATCTTCACGTTACAGATTATGTTAGCAAAGTTAAGTTACAGATCATGTTCTCACTCGCTTAAAACTTTAATATACGAACAAGTAAAATTGCTTTCACATTAGACATTAAAACCTCGTTACACAAAATAAAATAAAATAAAACATTCACGAGCTCATAAAAATAAAACCTAAATGTTCCTTTCAAAAAAATCCGCCTCTCATGGTAATAAATTGGCAATGAAGAAAAAAATAAAAACTAAACTGCAGTTTTATGCTGTTATTAAATATTTATGTGAGAACGTATCTGATGAAATACCACATGACCTCATCAGAACTCAATGGTTCGAGTCGAAGAAACAGCCAATTTTAAATATTTTTTTATTAAATAGTGAATAAGAAATAAGAAATAATCTGCTTGGAAGGAAACGGATATATTGCCGGGAGAAAATTTTTTACCCTCTCGTTCCCTTCCGCACTTTTTACTTCCTCTTTTTTTTCTTACATTTATATAAATAAATGCGCAGAAAATTTTTATAATATACACTATGCATTTTTTACTGAATTATCTCATCTTTCTGTGAATTTCGAAACCAAGATATTTATTACTGTCGATTCTTACTGTTATGCTCTAAACGAATATGCTACTCTTTTTTTCAATCAGATCTTGAACATCAACTGTTTTCGACTATATCACGAAAAAGTCTATGTTTTTTTAAGCAATTATTAAACATCAGGGTCAAAAAGTTTAACAATGAGGTAAATAAATACTTAATTACTCGTATCTTTAGGTAGATGCTAAAGCATTACTACATAGTATAAAACAAAGTCGCTAGTAGTGTGAAACGGAGAGTTCACGGCCAGGAGGCGGATTGCGGATGAGCCCGGAAGCAGGTGAGGCGGTGCAAGGCCAGAGGCGGATTGCGGATGAGCCCGGAAGCAGGTGAGGCGGTGCAAGTCGGGAGGCGGTGCAAGTTGGGAGGCGGATTGAGGCGGTGCAAGTCAGGAGGCGCAGTTTGATTTAGTTGATAAGGTGTCGTCACACTTTGATAAGAGATTATCTTTTGTTGATTTTCCAGC
>KK115391.1:531853-548726 GCA_000611955.2 Stegodyphus mimosarum | reverse complement strand
TTTTTTTTTTTTTTTAAATGCTACATTACACAGAAAAATACAACATTATTCAATTACTACAGGAGTTCATGAATACTAGAGCGAAGTAATAATATCGTTTCTTTCCTGTACTTTTTATGCTAAGCTACTTGAATATATTAAACAATAGTACTTGTTATCATCACTACATAGTATAAAACAAAGTCGCTTTCTCTGTGCCTATAATCCCTATGTATGCTTAAATCTTTGAAACTACGCAACGGATTTTGATGCGGTTTTTTTTTAATAGATAGAGTGATTGAAGAGAAAGGTTTATATGTATAATAACATCCATTAAATTGTGGAGAAATACTGTTGTTTTTGAGGTTTCTAATGTGATGTCGTAAATAATTACATTTTTTCCGCTTACATTGCAAACGCAGGCTGAACCCTACGAGATTTATCAAAATAATGTACTAAGTATTGTACACATTGAAAAGGTCTACAGAAAACTCCGCGATGGTATATGTCTATCTCTTATGGATATCCCACAATAAAATTTTTTTGTCATTTACTTTTTACGACAAATAATGGCTAATTTTCGAAGCGATTTTAACCAATACAGCATTAATTCTTATCCAATTAAATACCTTAAATACATTGTTGATTTAATATAGATCTATATGGCCCTTTACAGCATATGATTTAAATGAATATTTTCGAAGATATTACAGATTTAAAAATTGCGGGACGTAGCGTTTGCGGCGGTACCGGCCGGCAAGGTTAGATAAGATTAGATTAAATAAAACCATAATTTATAGATTAGAATTTAGATTAACCTAGAAACCTTTGCGTTAAACTAGGATTAGGATTAACCTAGAAAACCTTTGTGTTTTGATAGACAACATCCAAGAGTTAGTCAACAATGTCTATCCTGACATTGGTAACGTAAGTTATAAGACAATATCTTGATTTAAAGAAAGAGCGATTCTGTCACCAACTAACGAACAAGTAGATAAGGTAAATAACTTGATTCTTCGGTCATCGTGAGTATTATAAGAGTTAAGAATGACTGCTTGGAAGTACAATCCTCCAAGATTTGCAATGAAATGAGAAATGTAGTGAGATAGGATATTTCTAAACAACTTATTTATATAGTCATTTACTGATAAGAAAGGACCATTTGATTCACTATCCTGCTATGATTTCATTCTTCTAATCGATAATCAAATTATTTATTCCGATAACCTCATGTTTTCCAGGAAGATGCCAATCACACTGAATCATCTAAGAATAAACAGATGGGATACTTCTTATCACTCGAAAAAAAAAATCCTAAAATTAGAAATTACCGCTGGAAAATCAACAAAAGATAATCTCTTATCAAAGTGTGACGACACCTTATCAACCAAATCAAACTGCACCTCCTGACTTGCACAGCCTCAATCCGCCTCCCGACTTGCACCGCCTCACCTGCTTCCGGGCTCATCCGCAATCCGCCTCCTGGCCGTGAACTCTCCGTTTCACACTACTGTCGCTTTCTCTGTCCCTATATCCCTATGTATGCTTAAATCTTTAAAACTACGCAATGGATTTTGATGCTGTTTTTTTTAATAGATAGAGGGATTGAAGAGGAAATTTTATATGTATAATAACATCCATTAAATTGTGGAGAAATACTGTTGTTTTTGAGGTTTCTAATGTGATGTCGTAAATAATTACATTTTTTCCGCTTACATTGCAAACGCAGGCTGAACCCTACGAGATTTATCAAAATAATGTACTAAGTATTGTACACATTGAAAAGGTCTACAGAAAACTCCGCGATGGTATATGTCTATCTCTTATGGATATCCCACAATAAAATTTTTTTGTCATTTACTTTTTACGACAAATAATGGCTAATTTTCGAAGCGATTTTAACCAATACAGCATTAATTCTTATCCAATTAAATACCTTAAATACATTGTTGATTTAATATAGATCTATATGGCCCTTTACAGCATATGATTTAAATGAATATTTTCGAAGATATTACAGATTTAAAAATTGCGGGACGTAGCGTTTGCGGCGGTACCGGCCGGCAAGGTTAGATAAGATTAGATTAAATAAAACCATAATTTATAGATTAGAATTTAGATTAACCTAGAAACCTTTGCGTTAAACTAGGATTAGGATTAACCTAGAAAACCTTTGTGTTTTGATAGACAACATCCAAGAGTTAGTCAACAATGTCTATCCTGACATTGGTAACGTAAGTTATAAGACAATATCTTGATTTAAAGAAAGAGCGATTCTGTCACCAACTAACGAACAAGTAGATAAGGTAAATAACTTGATTCTTTCAAAGATTGACGCGCCGACGAAAATATACTACTCGGTCGATACTGTTCTCGATTTGGAAGAAGCTGTTCATTTTTCTACAGAATTTCTAAACTCTTTGAACCCGTCTGGACTCCCTCCTCACAAAATGGTGTTGAAAGTAGGTTGTCCTGTTATTTTATTAAGAAACCTGAATCCACCTAAACTTTGCAATGGCACGCGTTTGCTGCTAAAATCACTGAAAACTTTCATAATAGAGTGCACAATACTCACAGGATGTGGTACCGGAGAAGATGTATTGATTCCCCGAATCCCTCTGATACCATCGGATTTACCCTTCCAATTTAAACGTTTACAGTTTCCGGTAAAGACATCTTTTACAATGACCATTAATACATCGCAGGGTCAAACCTTCGACGTTGCAGGCTTAGATTTGAGCGTTGACTGTTTTTCACATGGCCAACTGTACGTCGCTCTTTCAAGAGCAACCTCTAGAGAAAACATGTTTGTATTGTCTAATGGCAAGAAAGCTGTGAACGTTGTATATAAAGACATTCTGTAATATATTAATTGTTGTAAAAATAAAATAAATAGGTAATAATGTAAAAAGTAAATAAGTAAAAATGTAGTGTATGAATTTAAATATTCCAAAGATAGCAGGAAATATTCATGGTATAGGGAAAGGGGAATTGTTTTACTCCGAATTCAACGCGTGCAGGCCACGGGCAGTAATGAATAAATCAAAACTACTGGATCGATTTTAATCATATTTCAGTGAGTGACATAGGCTATATATTTTATACCCGTGCGAAGCCGGAGCGCGTCGCTAGTAATATAAATAAAAAAGGAAGTTATAACGGGAAGGGAAAATAAGAAATATAGCAGTTCATGTAAATATAACTTTAACTTAACTGAAACGTGCTTATGTTTTATGACATAATAAAATCATATAATTAATTTGACTGATTCTGAGCTTATTTGAATTTCTGCAGTTTAAAACTTCCCGCATTTTTTCAGGACAGATGCAAGCATTTTCATTATAACGAAGTAAGGGGATAGCAAGAGAAATAATATGACTCCATCAAAAATATGTATTTGTACAATGAACAGATACAATTTTTAATTAAAAATACGATAAGTAAAATTTTTTAGCTCAAAAAATTTGCAAAATAATCAAAATTTCATAAAAATCCGTCAGCCTAAACGTGATACACTTTTCAAACCTTTTTTCTAAACTTCGGGTAAAAAAAAAAAAAATGCTATACCCATGTAGTAGTAGCGTTTGATAGATGCACTTTAATCACCACATAAGAAATAATTCAGTAATATAATCTTACAGTGAGATAAGATAGAAGCCGTCTCTAATGTTTAGGGGATAATTAGCTAAATCTAAAAGATCAAATTCTTAAAAATGAGAAAATATGTTTGCATATTTTTCTGCTAGAATAGGACTTTATCACGAAAAATTGTAGAGACATTAGGTTATTACGAAGCAGGAGAGGTGAAAAATAAGCAACGCCTTCGCCGGGAATCGAACCACGGACCTCTCGGTTACGCGTCGAGCATGCAGACCACTACACCACGAAGGCATGCGAAGAAGGCGGGAGAAATACCTTATAAAATGACAAACTTTGCTTCATACTTCTGAAACATTTCTACAAACTTCGCTTCAGAAAATTCTAATGACTTTCGATTGACACTTCTGAGTTTGATCTTTTTCAGTTAATTGCCAGCTATTCTTTTGTTTATTTACACTTAAACGTCTTTTCACTTCTTGCTTCTTAACAAGCTTCTTCTTCTTGTTTCTTCTACAGCACTGTTAAAGTTCAATTTCAGTGTCTCTTTGCCTGATTATGCTGCTATATTCATTCTATGGTCCGTAGCTCGCTGTTATTGAGTTACTGCTGTTTTGTTCTATTTGAAGATCTCTTCTTTTTTTACTATTTTACTTAACCTCTTGATTGTAATTAATATGTCTGTTGGATATGGACTTCTGACATAAAAAATTCCAGCATTACGAAAATCCGAAATTACGTATCTGTAGCTTTAGCTAAATCAATTACCTGAACGAAAAATACTCCTCAGCTTAATTCCAATTGTTTTCTAATCACATGATCAGAGATGTAAAGCTCTTACACTCAAGATCATAAATTTCTTTGCTTTAACAGAATTCAGAAGCTCAGACTTATTCAGTTGTAGTTCAACAGCGAGTGTAAAAGTTCTTGAATAAGTTATGACCACACATGTTAATCCTGTAAATCATATGGTGCCAAAATCAGCAAAAATTGCCTTTTCTATAGTAAGGATCTCATTTAATTACAGTCTCTGATTTTATCATGAATTACGTTTTTTGAACAGGCGTAAGATCCGTTATACAGTCTTGTAAACCACTGTTTTCATCACTGAAATTCGTTGGAAAAGAAAAACTTTTTCACAGCTTAATGACATTTTTAATTCTATTTTGCTTCTACAGTTGTAGCTGCTATGAAATTTTTATCCAGCCTTTTCATTTTAACACGTTACTCTACATAATAATATTTGAATAATATTTTAATGCGCCTGGTTCACTTGCAGAGACATTAATCTATTTGAAAGCAGGAGAAGTTAGAAATGAGCAATGTTCTCTCCGGCACTCGGACCACGGACCTCTCGAATACGCGTTGAGCGTGCTGACCACTACACCACGAAGGCATGCTAAGAAGGCGGGAGAAATACCTTATAAATCCCGTTCTTTTAAAGGACGACTGTGAATAAGGGGACCCAGTCGCCAAATCCTGGTGGTGGAGAATCATCATCCACCACCTTTTTAGTTCAGGCGCCACTGTAGAGACATTACGTTATTTCGGAAGCAGGAGCGATGAAAAATAAACAACGCCTTCGCCGGGACTAGAACCACGGACCACTCGAATACGCGCCGAGCGTGCTCACCACTACACCTCGAAGGCATGCTAAGAAGGCAGGAGAAATACCTTACACATTAAAATTGTTTCTAATGGACGGGCGCTTTATTTAATAGCCATTAGGTTTGCGCCACTAGAAGGGCCAGAAATGGTAGCCATTTCATTATGGAAGCACCTTCAAACCTTGCCCATCGCTACGCATTCAGGGTCAGTAACCATTATACCTCCTGGTCGGCTGGTTTATTAAATAACTTATGCGACACAGGAACTTCATTTCCTTCAGCTTTATTTAATTATACTAATTCTAAATACAAAATAAGAAATGCGAAATAAATGTTACAAAATAATGGAACCATTTAACATAGCTGTCACAAACACAATCAACTACTCGTCTTGTTTCCTCACGGAAAAGACGAAACAGAAAAACTTACCATGTTCTAGAACGTAAATTATATATCAATCATTTCAACTTCCAGTGGGAGCGGACTGATAATTCAGCCATCAAATAAACAAATTAAGCGGTCTTAGATTTATACGCCGCTCGCAATACTTACGTGAACACATTATTTCTTGTTGTTAGGTTTCAAACTTCCCTTAGAATTTGAGGCTGAGACGTAGTTGATGTATTATTACTTTGCTGGGTAAATCTTACTACTCATTACTCGATCAGGCTGAAGTGTGGGATCGTTTTCTTTTTTTTTTTAAGGAAAACTATATATATATATATATACAAGTTGTAGAGACATTAGGTATTTTTTTAAAGCAGGAGAGATGAAAAATGAGCAATGCCCTCGCCGGGACTCGAACCACGGTCCTCTCGAATACCTGCCAAGTGTGCTTGACATTACACGAAGAAGGCATGCTAAGAAGGCGGGAGAAATACTTCATAAAGTGATCTATTTTTTACTATTAAAAAAATTTTAATCAATAGTTTGTAGAGCATAATAAATGCACATATAACATAAGCGCTGCCTGTTCTTTCTTCTTCATTATCTCAATTAAACTTTTACTTACTTTCAGAAACAAAATTTAATTTCTTTTTATTCTAGAATGTATTTTAATGTATTTTTAAAATGTCTGATTTTTAGGAAATTATAAAAAGACGCCTAGCACGTGTGCTGTAGCGTAACGACCATTCTAATACAGCAACCTTAAAAGAACAAGTCTTAATCAATATTTAGCACCTTAAAATTCTGTCCTCATGTATCTCTCTCTCTCAATGGTGATAAAAGATTTCAGGCAAGTTTAAAAAGTTTGAGTGACCAAAATTTTAGAACAGAAATTTAATTTTACCGATGAATATTAATAGAACGTTGTGGCGATACGTAACCCATCTCTGCATTATTTGAAATATAAGTGAGTGCATTTTAGTAATAAGTGGTATTTCTGATTATTTATTTACTTTTATCCAATGGCGTGCATTTGCCTATTCAAAACTGGCCACGCCTAAGGTGGCGTGGAGGCACCAATAGGCGGTCCATTGCCTCCTGCGAAGGGACGGACAGTTATAAGAATGCTGTATCCGAGATTCGAACCCAGGCCCTTCGGTACTGCAGTGGGCTCCTCTAACTACTATACCGCTTAGGCGACTGATTTATGATTATAAACACAAGGCTGTCTCATTTTTAAAAACGTTCTGGCTCTTTAAATTAATCTTAGATTTATCACAAAATGGCTTTAAAATAATAAAATTTAATTTCGTTGGTTTTAAAATACTACGGTATTTGGCTATAAATGAAATATGAAACGGAGTTCAAGATCAAGATCAAGATAGAACTTTCGGCTCAAGGTGTCAACTACTAATGAGTGTTAACCTATATATCAAGTAAGGCCGGAGGCCGCTCACTTTTGTTTAGATAAATCAGAGGTGCTTAGCACCGCGCCCTTAGGCGAAAGAATGGTCTATGTGGCAAAGTCATACAGGAAAGCAGTCATGAAATTATAAATTGATATACTTTTGCAGATGTAGAAACATTCGAAAAATTTTTGAGCAGGTGCTGGGTGCGTGCTATTTGCAGTGAGGAACTGAGTGACTGAAATGAACACGAGATACGGAGAGTAAGTCAAAATCAAATCACGTAACCTGAGGTCGCGTTCTGGTTCGTTGATACATAATGCTGTATTAACTCTAAGTTTTATTAATTTAAGAGTAAATAACTCTTGTAGGCCTATAGTATTGCAATCTACTACATAATCATGAGCTAATAACTATGGAGAGGTGAGTTTTATGCTACGTAATTCTTGTTTAATTAGATAGAATTAGATTATTCTTTTTTTGGGCGTGGTGGTCACGTGGACCAATCATGTTGCAGGATAATCTGCTAAGCGATTTCACGACGAAAAATAATAGTCCATAGGGCTATTTCAAATTACTGTTCACAAAGTCCGTAATTTGGCTTTGCCAGATAATAAAAATACACTTAAAACACAACACAAAAATAGTGAATCATATCACGAATTCTTGAGTATATGAAATGCAATTAAATACTGGGTACTATTTACAATATGTACACTTTCACCACTTTGTGAAACGGAGTTAGACTCCGTTTCACAAAGTAAATCTGTCTTTATTCAGCTGCCATGATATTTCAAGTAAAAATTCTTTGTTGCCATTCCACAAAGGATAAATAAATTTAAAGCGTGATCATAATATCCATTTGCAGCAGTTTTAATAAACAAGAGCAGACATTTAACTATAATTTGATTAGCATGATGTTTAGCAAGTTATTTGTCTATAAATTGTGTGCATAATTAGCGGACTGATAACGGCGCCTTAATACATTAATCTAGTTTCTATTCCGCGTTTCTTTCTAGGACAAGGAATTTTTAAAAGCTTTTGGTCTCTTGGGCTCTAGATTACTTTCTGTTAATTATCACACATAGCACATGAAGTTTTTTTCGTTTAAATTTTTGGCCACATGCATTTAAAGGATCAGCACACCTTATGCAAATGATTTCCTAAAATTCTGAATGTACTCGCATATCTAGTGTAAAATAAATCTTTCAAATATCTTGATACATTTCCTTCAGTGACAAATCGTATTGAAGCTACAGAAAACGTATGGAAGACAAATAAATTTTATTTTTTCCCGTGACAGATATTTTTCAACTCATAAATGTGTTTATTATCAGACAAAGTCATGTAAGAATTTTAAGACTGATTGTAAACTTGCTCAAAACCAGATTACGAAATTTTCCATTGCTTAGTGCTGAATGAATAAAGCAAGGAAGGGAGAATGTGTTTTTCTCTACAGCCTTTAACTCAAATAATTCGTTTTACGTTCTGTACTGCAGCGAGTTGCCACATGCCAAAGAACAGCTCAGAAAGCAAACGAAACAAATTTAACACTTCAATAATCATGTCTTTCAGAACTGCTAAGGTTTGAGGGTCATTTCCGTAGGAAGAATTTGAGGACATCATCATCAATTTTAATCATCGAAATTTCAGCGCAAATTCATGTTCTAGTTTCATCCAAACGTAACAGACCATTTCCAGAATTTCCAGTGGTCGAATCGTGGTCAGAATCTATCGGAGAAAGCATTTTAATTCGTTTTTCCTTCAGTTGCACGTCGTTTGTGGAACTATTTAACCAACTTATTCCTAAAAAGGCGTGAAGCGGTCTGCACCAATGAATTTCCAACTCTGCGCCCGTAACTGCGAATGCGAAATAAATGTTATTCAACCGACCGCGGCGAGAGATAAGAATATTTCATCTGGCAACACTGCGGAAGCTTTTGGATATGGTACAGGTTCCGCCATTTCTGGTCACGAGAGAGTGGTCATGGGCATTATTCACCCAACAACGATGACTTTGAAAAATGAGAGTCATTTATTTCACTGCTTATAACATTTAAGAGCTATATCAAATAGCTCCTCTTTCTTTCGGATCCGCTTCAGCTAAATAATGACACATATCTATTTTCCATAATCTGGAGATTATATTATACATTTATTATTTTGACAGTGCGCTTGGTATTATAAAACAGACCCTATTTCTCATATTTCTTCATAGATTAATTTCTCAGAAGTATCAGTTTGAGCTTTTTTCCTTAGATGTACTTAGGAACATAGCCATAACATTGTGGGGTTTTACTTATTTAATTCAGTGTTCAGTCCTTGAACCCCACAAACACTAACAAGCGAATAATCGCTTAAGTGTGTGAATAGACACGTAAGACGTAGGAAGGGTTAAATACCCTTTATTTCTCACAATAAATATGATACAATCAACTCCTAACTCGGAGTGTACAGCAAAGCCTCCACTTGGGCTTGAACTTAAATGAATATGAAATTAAACATAACTAAGCTTAACTAAAGCTAACTGAAAGATATAACCGAAGCTATCAAGATTCTAAGTAGTTGGCCCCTAAATCTTAATTAAGTCGGCTAAGCCAAACAAGGGCCTAAAGTACGGCCGAGCTTAGAGAGACGTAGTCTGAAGGCAAACGCGCACTAGTCAGGAACTCAAGCTCTCTCTAACGAAGTCGGTGCAACATCGATATAAAAATAAATAATAAAGGGGATAAAAATAAACAATATGTAAACCAGATCATTCAAGTTCTGACAATAGGTGAGAAAAAAAGGTGCCCAAATAGTCCAAAAATGGTGTCGGAAAAAGAAGTATTCAAGACTAATGATATGGTCTGGTGGTAGTTTGAAACATCAGACACGTCACAAAATAATTCCTGAAAATCTTGTTGAAGTTAGTAACTGAAACAAATTAAAATCGTTATAATGTTCCTTTGATGAGCCACCAGATTCATACACGTCACAAAATCACGTGACAAGGACAATAAAATAATAAACCATCATCATACACGTCATAAAATAATTCCTGAAAATCTTGCTGAAATTAGTAACTGAAACAAATTAAAATCGTTATAATGTTCCTTTGATGAGCCACCAGATTCATACGCGTCACAAAATCCCGTGACAACAACAATAAAATAATAAACAATCATCATACACGTCACAAAATAATTCCTGAAAATCTTGTTGAAGTTAGTAACTGAAACAAATTAAAATCGTTATAATGTTCCTTTGATGAGCCACCACAAATTAAAATCGTTATAATGTTCCTTTGATAAAAATAAATAATAAAGGAGATAAAAATAAACAATAAAGTTATATGTAAACCAGATCATTCAAGTTGTGACAATAAGTGAGAAAAAAAGGTGCCCAAATAGTCCAAAAATGGTGTCGGAAAAAGAAGTATTCAAGAATAATGATATGGTCTGGTGGTAGTTTGAAACATCATACGCGTCACAAAATAATTCCTGAAAATCTTGTTGAAGTTAGTACCTGAAACAAATTAAAATCGTTATAATGTTCCTTTGATGAGCTAATAGTAGCATGGCATCACACATCGAAGTTATACTCAATTCTAGATTCACACTCTATACAGAATAAGTAAAGCTAATACTTGCAGTTGTTGCAGTGATTCTGTTCTTCAGAAGACCAATATTTTAAACATTTTAATTGCAGGAACATCAGACTTTCCGCATGATTCCAAGAAAAGAAAATTTTCAAAGTTTCAATACTTGACGAAATCTGATCCTCTTTTGTCCTCGATTTGAAGAAACAAAGTCTCCAGTATGTCTAGGACTTGAAAGCAGAGAGAAGCTTACTATCCAAGTTCCTTAAAGTAGTAACGTTTATTTTACTAACGTTGCTCCCAGCCATTTTTTCAAAGACTTTGCATACAATAACTGATGGATTAATAATTCTGCAATAGATAGGCTAATTTGAAAAACGTGAAACTACCATGAAAAATGTTCCCTCATTTGCAATTTTCTGCTTGTAGAAGGTGTTCTGCAAGAGCTAGAAACGTCTGGAATTTCAGTTACTTGAGAACTGTTTTTGTATGTAGAGGACCACCTATTAATAAGTTAATTACTTCTGGATTATGTTATCTGTGTTACTATCTACTGTCCTGAGCCCTTTTCTAAAACAACTATGAACTATTTGTTTTTGTCTACCTTGTAAACAATTAAAATGTCAAAAAAGAATATGGTTTGTGATTATTAAGTTCCCATACTGGATTACCTCGGATTCAACTAAATACTAGAAACAACTTATGCAAGTCAACCGCTTAAATATATGTGAAAAAGAAAACATCAAAATTTACAAATTTTCAGTCCTGCCTAAGTCCAGATGTAATAGAACACTTACAGTGCATACTGCAGTGATGATTCGCCCTGAATGCTTTCAATGGCTAACTCCTTATTTATCCTCGCTTATTTTTCCTCCTGGCGTATTTCCCTTCTATTCCATTTTAATAGCAAAGATTTTAATGTGTAGTTTTGAATGGGTGGTACTTAAATGTAATGTCATGAGACAGCAAAAGAAAGAAGTTGATTTGAAGTAAGCCAAGTTGTAGAGACATTAGGTATTTTTTTGGAACAAGAGAGATGAAAAATATGCACTGTCTTCGCCGGGGATCGAACCACGGACCTCTGAAATACCGGCTCAGTGTGCTCACCATTACACCACGAAGGCACGCTAAGAATGTGGGAGATATACCTTATAAAGTAAGATTTCAAATATTGTCATTTTATGTGTTGCAGAAAATCTTTTTGTTATTACATACGTGCTTTAAATAGCTTTGAGTTCCATTATTTACAAAATTAACATACGGTAAGTTTGCGCGTAGGCAAGATTATGACATGTATGGGAAGTGCAAGAAAAGTTAGTAACTGTATCTAAAGTACTGTTGCGTGCGTCCGGGTTCGTAATAGATTAAATGCACTAGTCGTTAAAAATTTAATAAAATTTATTCTTTTCATAAGAAATAAAACAAAATGCTGAAATATTTCCTCAGAGATATTCGTACAATATCACAATATCTCAAACGTTAAACAGAACTCAGTTCAAAACAGAGAAAGTTAATCCAATCTCACAGCGAATTCGCTACAATTAATAACAGCATTAGGTAAACAACAGTTCGCTTAAAACAGCTACAACTGAGCTGAGGTGTTTTAATTCGGCTTTTATAAGCTTTCTAATTACTCACTAGAACATTCTGGTAAAACCTTTTTTCTAGATTTTTCTGGACGGCAACAGCAATTACGAGATATTTATTTATTAAATATTAAATGCACGCGCTCTTGTATTTTTACTTTTCCGAAGTAGCTTTTTCTTCAAAAAATTGTCTGCGTTGCACGGGAACATAATACAACTTTAATTACAATTCTAAATAAATAGCTAAATAAATACGAAATCCGTAATACTATATTGAATCCAACAGAAGATACTTAAAATATGTAAATTTGTTTTTTCTGTAAACGGGATAAAAAGTTAGAATAGCCATGGGCTAGAATGTAAAATCTTTCTTAGTTTCTGATAAAAGAATTTGAGCCCAATATCTATTATAAGTTATAGGTTCCTGTTTACTTTTATTAACAGTTATTTTAATTTATAAGCCTTTCCAAATCCCATAGCCAGGATGTAAATAAAGAAGGTGAACGAGAGTATTTAAATTGTTTCAATGAAAAACTTAGGCAGAGCGTGACTTCGCTTGCGAAAGTGCACGTTTGCTATTTTGTTCTCCAGCTGTTGATCTTAGCAACGGCTACGCATTCTGGCTGTTAGATTAAATTCAGATTAAATAGATTTAGCCTGTTAGATTAAATTGAATTGCGTAGCCAACCACTACATCTCTATCTTTAAATTTATTGTTGGCCCACCAGCGGCCGAGCGGTAAAGACGCTGAACACTGGTAGTTCGGTCCGAGGTTCGAATCCCGCGAACGGGCTGGCTGCATGGGCGTTTTCGTGGTTTTCCCCATGTGTAACGTGTATACGAGCCAGTTTCCCTTAGAAAGTCCTCCACGAAGGCATCCCTCCCTTTAGGCAGATAGCCTTCGTGTGCTTTGCCATAATTGAATAACCTAACCGAAATTTATTGTTAAATTAGCTTTTTAGTTCTCCCCGCAAGTGGTCTGTGTTTTGTGTAAGCACATAAGACCATGCCTTCTGCTAAAGAATTTGCAATAAATAAAAGGGTCTTTTACACCCTTTTCCTGTTGTGTTCATCTTCCCGCCTGTGCGAGAATACGCACAATTACGAGCTTTTAGTAGATCAAGTTACCAATTTATGTTAGCCAAACACACCAGATCTCAAAAAGTTAGCTTTCAGATTTCATATTTCAGAAAACGGAAATATCAAACCTGAGCCTTTATTCAGCTTCTTGAGTACTTTTCTTGGCTAATGACTCTCTTTCAGGAAATAAATTCTGAAGTTTGTTCAGCAGCCAACGAAGATCAGAAGAGATAAAAAGTTTATCTAACTTTCTGTAGACCTAGCTGTATCCATTAAGCTTTCTTGAGATATCTTGTTATCAGATAAATTAATTATCTGGTATACGGTAAATGAGAGAAAAACTAGCAAAGCCTAAAAAAATGATAAAGAAATTTTTTCGCAAAATATTTTTTAAACACAGTAACATGGAACAACTGTAAAAAGACAAAAAACAAAAGAAAATATTTTTAAAATATTGCTTTTCTATTGTGAATCATTGAAATTACAAAAATAAAAGAGATCGAAAATTAAGATGTTAATTTTTTTTAAGTACATCTATAATGACATTATATTTATTATTATGCGCGTGGATTTCGCTTTTATCAAGCACATAATTTCTATAATAAAGTCCTTTTTTTTTCTTCTTATATACCAGTGGTTTACAAATATTTTCCCCCGTGCACCACTTTCAGTATTGCTAACCGATTAATCATTCGAAAAATACATATACATTTATTTAAATTTAGATTATTTTTTACGTGCTTCATAAATTAAACGAAAAAAATATAGAAAACATTCACGAATACCAAAATCTGAATAAAAGTAATTTTTTTTATATTCATAAACTAAAACTAAATACTTAACACCCAAAAAAAGGCTGACCAATTAATCCCCCCTGAAGCTATGAAATTCCAAAAGGGGGGAGGGAATTAGCCCTTGTTAGAAAACCCATATTATATACGCAACAAGATCTATTGGAAGTGGTATGAATGGAAAGTTGCTTTAATGGATTATTGATTTACTGATTAATTACACTCTCTTAACACATATTAAGACTGAAAATTCAATATGGAATAAATTGTGTTAATACTTCATTTGAGACTTCGAGAAATTTCATTCTCCGTTTTGAGATTTGCTTAAACTTTGTTTGCTTGGAGTAGATTTGCTTTCGAAAGAAATGTTTGCTCTTTTTGTAATTATTACTGTTTAAAAAATGCCTTAAAATATAATTTAAAACATTTTAAAATTCTTCCAGAAATTAATCCGGAAAAGGGGTGGATCATATAAAAATGTAATCTGCTCCTTGATGAAGACATGAAATTTTAAACCACTCTTTCAATTTTTTTTTTTTAATTTGGTCTTTTGGCTTTCTGCCGATTAAAAAAATTTTTCCTACAATTTACTTATTTTATACATCAACGAAAGATATATACGTATGAATATGTACATCTATATCTATATTTTTCAAATCATGTGTTATTGTTACTAATGGTATTTTGATATTTTGATTCTATTTGATATGTAATTTTTGGCACAACTGTATACAAATAAGGATTTTAGAGGTTTCGAATGTACCATAACTTCTACATTATTACTTCCTAATTAAAAGTGTAATAAAAAAAATTTGCAGCTAGATGAGCAGTTTTTAAAACCTTGAAATACTATCCTTCAACTTTTAACTTATTAGATAAATATACATTCATATATATATATATATATGAATTTAGCCGTTACAATATATTGTTATCTCATTCATATAAAATATTCAAAATTTTAAATTTAATTGTAAACAAATAATTAATTAATAATTGCTGGGAACTAATTAGCAATATCATTCAAATTCAGAAAGCATAAGTGCAAGCATCTAAATGCATGAAAAAATACAGAATAATCCAAAAACTTCATGTTAAAAACATTAAATTTTTTTAAAGAAACTAAATTCCTTTGCATTAAACGAATAATTGTTGATCAGGCAGTAGACAGATCTTTTCAAGAGGAAGTTGCCCCCAAACTTAACTCTTCAATTACTCAATTCGTGTTCCGGCATCCATATAGGCATGGGTGAAGAATTACATAAAACCCAAAAGTAGTGAACAGTTTAAATGAGAAATTTAAAAGTAAAAGAATTTCGAGATATTTACTAAGCAAATCACTGTAGGTGTAAGGTTTTAGTTAAACTAACAAAGTTTTATTTTAATTTGCCTTTTTCTATCTGTTCTTATTTCAACTTCCCGTTAGAACATGCGCGCGTTTCAGCTTTATGCTAATTTGAAGTGGAGCCAAGTTCTATTTAAACGAGAGGTAGGAACCTCTCAGTGTGAGAGAGCTTTTAGTCTCAGACCACTGTTACTCTATTCGACGTTCGCCTGACCAGCTAGTATTTAAACTCTAAGCCGTAGCGCTGTTACGCTATTACTTATTGAAGTAATTCTAAGTGCGTTGGTATTAGTTAAATCTTGCTACGCACCATTTAGTTTAGAGGCCAACCTCGCGTTTATAGCTCTGTGAGAAACGACTACTTAATTTCTAATTAGTTTTTGTTTAAATTATCTGATTGTTCAGTTTAGACCTCCCTCCCGAGTTGGGAAGTGGCTGTATATAATTGTGGTTTAATAAAAGAGGATTTTAAATCCCTCTGAAGTGCAGTTCTTCAGCCACTTAATCACAGTTTCCTACCACAGAACATAGCTGCATTCAGCTCCCTGTTCAAGATCAGGACTCAGTTTAATTCACGAACATGTTTCCCAAGAATATGCACCGAACACTAAGTCCTGACATAGGAACCTAAATTATTAATTAAAAGTACATAACCAATGTAATTAGAAGTACAAATCCAAAGTAATTTAGAAACACCTACCTATACAGGTACTGCCCCGACACGAATTATGCATATAATCCAAAATAAACTTTAAAAAAAAAAGAAACTAATCTAAACATTATGAAAATGAAAAATAATGTAATAAAATAAATACAATCTATAAAAATAATACTAAAAAGACAAATAAATAGTAAGTTTTAATTTGACTTAGTGTATAATATGTGTATGTGTGTGTGTACTATATATGTATACACCTTGTGACGTAATAATATAATTGTGACGTAATAGTAATAAGTAAATAAATACTGTTATAAGCATCAGGCCGCGACACTGATGTGGTATTGCATATGTAAATGCTTTTTAATTTATTATGTATTGAATTTTATTTACTATTGCAAAAATATTAGTATTTTTTTCTGTCCTCTTTTTTTCATCAAATTTTCATTTTTGAGTATAACGTGAATTGCCCTTATAACAATGGTTTAATTCTAGTTCCGATGGCAAGATTATTACGAGGAAGCATTATATTTATTCGTGTTGAAAAAACTAATTAGTTCGCGGAAAGCAGTAAGTCAGCAACCAACAAGTAAAAGGCTATGGTGAAAAAGCGATTAGCGAATTGTAAATTGAGCGGAAAGAAAGAAACGGATGATTAAATTATAACTATGGCGAAGAGTTTCGATCAACTCCCCCTGGCTTTCTCCTACGCAGCTGACAGCCTTGAGCTGTTTGTCATCTGCGGTCTCAGTGGTGACATCTATCGACGACGAAAGGAATTTAGTATTCAGATATTCTGCCGATACTTAGCAGTAGTTAAAAGAAAATAAATATAAAAAAAAAGAAAATAAATATAA
>KK115391.1:497640-517190 GCA_000611955.2 Stegodyphus mimosarum | reverse complement strand
TATATATATAATGAAAGTAATTAAAAGTAAATTAAAAAGCCCAAACTTGCGCTAAAGCTGCAAAGTACTAACGCAATAATTCACTATAAATTATAAAAAGAAAACTCTCCATATTACATCTCCAAGCAACGGAAATTCAATTTAAAAACATTATTGAAAAGGTATTTTTCAGAATTTAAAAAAATTGTAGAATTTTCAGTCCTTCTTGCTTTAAACACAGTTAAGGAAAAACTAAATCGCAAAAATGCCAAAATCAAAAGTAAACTTTTTAAGTATTGAAAAACCAGTTATTGTTATTAATAGCAGATTAATCGACTTATCAAGGGGATAAACCAATCTACCATCAATTAACAGTAACTAAAATAAGAGAGAGTGTTTCATCTTACTTCCAAGTAAGCATCGAATTATTAGATTAAAATCATTAATTGATACTCAATCAAATTAAAGATATTAGTCACTAAACCAAAAGAATTCTGTTAAAAAGCAAATAATCTATAAGATTAAAATTTTTTACTAAGAACACAATTAATCTGAAAGAGAAGCTTACTTTAGAAAACATATCCCCTATACTCTTTTTTCATTTCAAATACGTAAAAACAAAAGTAGATTCAAGAACAAATTTTAAAAAATCATAAGAAGATTAAAAGTAATAATCCATAAAATTAAAGTTAAAAACTGTAGGAAAATTTAAAAATCAAACTAGTAAGCAAAAATTAACCAACTTGCCCTAAAATTTTAAAAACCAAATGACTGGAATGCAAATATGTATTAAGAGATGGAAGCAAAAGGGTTGTCGTAATAAGTAGTTTTCTATTGAAGAAAGTTTAGCCTCAGTTGGCGACAAAACTATGACGTGTCTTGGGGATATAATACACAGAGAGCAGGCTGTTATTAAAATAGCGCTAAAGCTGCTATTAGTTTGAATTTTAACTGTGTTTAAAGCAAGGAGGACTGAAAATTCTATACTTTTTTTAAATTCTGAAAAATACCTTTTCAATAATGTTTTTAAATTGAATTTCCGTTGCTTGGAGATGTAATATGGAGAGTTTTCTTTTTATAATTTATAGTGAATTATATATATATGTATACCATCTAATATGGGAAATGAAATATATGAGAGAATTATTTAAGGATTGTAAGAACCATGATCTGCTACCTATTTTCATTTTTATGAATTTGCAAATTTTATAATATACGTTTGGAACAGAAAAAGTAAAAAAGTTGAAAATACAAAAACAGTGAAAACCAAAGTTAATCCTTTTTTACTTAAAGCTCCAAACAGAACTTGTCAAGGGAAAAGTGTTTTGAAGCTTTAAACAAAGTCAATTAACTGAACAACAAGAACCGGTTTCATTCCGATCAACTCACTGAGACCTCTATCGTCAATTAGTATAATGGTTATTAATTCTAAATTTTTTTATATACAATATTTCAGAAAATCTATACAAGTTTGAGGTTTTCATTGAGTTGGTCTCTTTATATACATATACACTAAAACATATATTATATATGTACAGATATATATACTAACTGAAGTACGCGGCATTACCCGGGTTTTATGCAGATTCAAGAGGCTTCATTTAAGAAAATGAGGGTAGTTGTTTCAAAGTCTACTTCAGACACCGAGTTTCCTCATAGTTTGATTCAAGATGAATTATGAATAATTATGCCAACCTCGAATAAAACTAGACCAGCTTAGAATTGATATAGAGCCGGTAACGGTTTTTTGTAAGGGTAACAGTTACGCCTTTTTCCAGAAATGAACTTTTGGAAAATCGCCGTCTACTTTGGCAGATTTCTTTGCCATTTCCGAAGTATTCCCGGAGAACTGTGCATTGTTCTGGAAAGTTTTATATTTTTCTAAAGAGTACACGAACTCGTCGCTATCTGTTTTAATAAGAACTGATAGCAGGAAGGTAACAACGACGACGTGAGCCTAAGTTGGGTGAATTGAGGGCGACGTTCTAATATAAAGCCCTGAGTGTGAACCCTGTGAGATCATTTTTCGCCATCTTGTGTAGGCAATGAAGTTTCCTCTTATTTTAGAGGTCAAATACGCAAAATTTCATCAAGATCAAAATAAAACTGCAGCTTGTATGAATTACGTACACACAAAGAAACAGACAGACACTCTTCTTTATATATATAGATGCTTTTAATGAATCCAGGTAGTGTGATTTCGGAGTTCCAATATGAATTAATAATAACTGGTGTGAATCTGCCTTCACTGCTTCCAAATCGCATACTTTGTTAATTAAAAATAGATCCGAAAGAAAAATTAAATACGTATCTTACGCTTTGCTGAATGACAAAAATATAACGCTTATAAGATACTTTCTTTCTCCTTTCCATATACCTTCGTGGTATAACTGGAAACACATCGACGAGTATTCGGGAGGTCCGGAGTTCAAATTTTTCACGCCCCCCTTTTCAAGAAAACCTAATGATTCTACAGTGGTACCCGACGAAAAGGTAGTTGAGGATATCACCACCAGGATTTGACCAATTGGGTTCCCTAAATCAGAGTCTCTTATTAAAAGGGGGAGTATGTAAGGTATCTCCTCCTTGCTTTCCGCATGCCTTCGTGGTTTAATTTGAAGCATACACGACGTGTATTCGAGAGGTCCAGGGTTCGAGTCTTCGCGAGGGCATTGTACATTTTTTACGTCCCCTGCTTCAAAAAAACTCTAATGACTCTACAACCTAAAAAATTCGGTTGCATAAATGAAAGAGTAACACATCTGTTTCGTTTTCATAATGTTTCTAATCCTTTTCACTTTCTCCTGTTAAATATTCAACAGATGTAAGGGAAAATACCAACTGAAACGTTAAAATTACATGAATCTATTTATTATATTAGTGTTTATATTAGAGAATCCTAAACTTATCGAGCGAATATGATAAATATAGTTATTATTAAGGAACTATAATAACTATATTATAGTTCAAAAGTAAATACTGTACTGTAAAAGTAAATACTGTTACTAACAAAGTAAATACTGTTGCGTGCTTACGGGTTCATAATAGACTGAATGCACCAGTCCGATAAAAGGTTAATAAAATTTATTCCTATCGAAAGAAGTATAAGAGAACACTGGAATTTTCCTCACGGGTTATTGGTACAAGTACACAGTATTATTCTATATAATCAATAGTTATACTCCAAAGTACTAAAAACGTTATATCGAGCGCAATGCACAGGGCATTTAAAAAGAAAGCTAATCCGATCAACAATAACGACAGCAACTAAATAAACAACTGAGCTGAGATGCTCTCTCTCTGGCTTTTTATAGCTTTAAACCGGTCGCGAGAAATTTCTAGTAATTTCTGCTTTTCGAGATTTCTGGAAAGCAAAAAGAGTGGAATTACGATTACAGCTAACATAGTGCTCAATTACATATATTCAGTTTAAATTACCTAGATAAAATTTTACTCAATATTTAATGAACATGCTCTTATATTTTTACTTTTCTTGCATAGCTTTCTCTTGAAATTTATCTCGCGCTCCATTGCACGATGAAACAGAGCTAGGGTGAGGCAAGTGAGGCAGTTGCCTCAGGTGAATCACTAGAAGGGGCGCCAAATTGGCTATGCGAATTCGAAAATTACTTTAATTATGGTTTTAAATTTGCCGATTATTATTAGGGGATGCAAACATAAAATGAGAAAATAAGAACTGAAAAAAACCTGGAAATGAAGGCAAAGTGGGCAAAAAAGGGTTTTTTAACATTTTCATTTGAATGTTATAAATAACTGACTATATTATTTTTCTGAATGCTACGATTGAAAAATACTTATAGAATTATGGTAAAGAATTATGATATTTTTATTTAATACAGTTACTTTTATTTAATACAAATATAGCTATCTTGATATTTGAGAGGAGATGATGTAGTTAAGATGGCTCTTTTACGTTAAATTACTAGTGAAGGTCCTAATCATTAAATAATTGTATATCTCTCTTTCTTACAATTTTCGTAGAGTAGTTTTTTGTCCATTCCCCTTCAGCATTAGTTTTCAATGGTTATATGTCATTATGCATTCTACTTTACCGATTTTTAATTTACCAAGTGTTTTAGCGTTTAAGTTCCTTTTGAGAGTTGCGAATGTGGGTAGGGAAGAGATCTGAAATATTTGAGAGACTGTAAAAAATGCACTCCAAATGGAGAAAATATTTCAATTGTTTCGCGCTTTATCTCAAATGTCTCAGAGGAACGAAACCTACATTTGGAACTCAATGATCAACTAGGTACAAGGCTTCAAATAACTTTTTCCTTGGAAAGTTCTGTTTGAAATATTGAACTCGGGAAATCATTATTTACTTTTAAAAATTTTTTACTCGGGAGATCATTGCTTACTTTTAAAATAATTTACATTTGTTTCATTCAATAGCTTCCATTTGTCCAATGTTTACTTGTACTACCTTAGGGCGCAACGTTTTTGGAGACTCTAAATGATTAGGACCTTCACTAGTAATTTAACGTAAAACAGCCATCTTAACTACATCATTTCCTTTCAAATACACAGTCCAGTCACATTAATGTGACCACCACGTACTTTCCATGTCAGAGTTAAATAACCAATCACAGAAGGCAGGTGGCAGCACAGTGCAGTTGAGCGTATATAAAGGGTTTGTGAGGGCTTCGGAAAACATTTCAATCGTTGGCGTAATGCAGAAACGAAGCGATTTATCCGACTTCCAAAAGGGCATGATCATTGGCTTTCGGGCCAAGGGTGGAAGCATTTCCGAAACGGCTGAGTTTGTGAACTGTTCGCGTGCCGCCGTGGTAAACGTGTACCGTGCATGGCAAAATGGGACTGTCCAAAATCAGCGACGTGGCAAATGTGGTGCACCACGGGCCATAGATGACAGAGGCGAACGACGGTTGCGGAGATGCGTTCGGGCAGATAGACGGGCGACCGTTGAGCAACTGACCACCAAAATGAACCAAGGGGCTACCAAAAGTGTCTCCCAAAGTACTATTCAGCGAACATTGCTGCGTCTGGGCCTCCGAAGCAGACGCCTGGTTCGTGCACCTATGCTGACTGCTGTTCATCGACGGCGAAGGCTAGAATTTGCACGCCAGTACAGCAGCTGGACGTCCACTGAGTGGCGACAGGTTGCGTTTTCGGATGAATCGCGTTTTATGCTCCATCGGACAGATGGACGTTGGCGTATAAGGCGTGAAACCTCTGAAAGGAACCACCCTGCAACCATTGCCGGAACGGTCCAAGCTGGAGGCGGGAGCATTATGGTCTGGGGAATGTTTTCCTGGCATTCTCTAGGTTCACTGATCATTGTGGAAGGCACAATGGATCAATACAAGTACGCATCTGTCCTTGCGGACCATGTTCACCCCTACATGCGCATTGTTTTTCCTCAGGATGATGGCATCTTCCAGCAGGACAATGCGAGGTGCCATACAGCTGCCAGTGTACGTGCGTGGTTCGAAGAGCACCAGGATGAGTTTACCGTCCTCCCCTGGCCAGCAAACTCACCTGACTTAAACCCAATCGAGCATCTGTGCGACCATCTCGATCGAGTTGTTCGCGCCATGGATCCTCAACCGCGTAATCTAGCGCAGCTGGCCACGGCATTAGAGTCGGCATGGCTCAACATCCCAGAGAACACCTTCAGGGACCTATGTGACTCTCTTCCTGCACGTCTCGCAGCAGTCCGCTCTGCGAAAGGTGGTTATTCTGGCTTTTGACAGATGGTCACATTAATGTGACTGGACTGTGTATCTTTTCACGATTTAGGAACCTGCAGCTTATGCGCATTTTGACTTGCTTTTTTAACTTTGTTCTCATAGTCCTTGCAAAAAATTTATTCTTTCTTTTGAATATAGCTATCTTGATATATATATAGGGGCACGCATTTACCTTTTTGCCTCAGGTAAAAAAATATCTTGGCACGGCTCTGCGGGGAAACGCGACAATTTTAAATAAACACGACAAAATTCTACTAAAAATATCTAACTAAATACGAAATTTGTAACATTATTATGAGCCCTTTTATTGAAATTTCGCTACTCTAACAAACTAAATAAAGATTAATAAATAATAATAAAGAAACCAACAACTGAGTTGGCATAAACTTAGCAAAGAATACACGGGGAGACTAAAACGAAACCAGAAAACAGATAATTATTAAATATTTTTGGAAGGACGCTTGCAAAATTAAGGTAAGAAATTAAAGTTGAGAGATTTCAATGAACAGGAAACGTTTCATAAGAACACAGTTTGCAAATAGAAAAAGAGAACGAAATTGATTAGCAATAGAAATTTTAGAAGTTTCTTTCTTGCATGAATTTCGTTTGCTTTCGTTTAAATGTCGGACATTTCTTCGTTTCAGTTACAGAAGCAGAGATTTCTTTCATTGGCAGTTATCGCAAGCAAACTAGAAAACTGAGTTTTTAATATAACGTTATCTGAAAAGTCATGATGCATTTTTTCTATGTTCTTCAAAGGTTCTTTATTCATACAGAGAACAATGTTTAGTCATTTGTACAGAAGCTGTTAGAACACTTTTTAGACGATGTATATTGTATTCACAAAACTAAATTACATAAAATTCTCTGTTTTAAACGTTCTGTTTGACATCCCTTATTCTGAACTATCTTTCGACACCGCAGTTTCCAGGATAATAATGTCTTTAGAAGTGTCAGAAGAGGTATTCTATCCCATTCCTCCAGCTTTCCAGAGTCCTGTTAGGGTTTGGGGACAACGTTGGATAATGCAGTTTTTAAAAGTCCGAAAGCACAAAAATACATAGGTGACACATCTGGAGATTTAGTAGGGATATCAGTGAAGGGTATGGCCTCGATACCAGTTTTTTGTTCCATTTCTTTTAGGAAATTTACAGTGGATATTGATGTGTGACTGCTAGCTTTGTCCCGATGGAGTATCACAGATGGATGGCACTGTGGGTAAAGCGATGGTATTTCATTCAGAAAAATGGGCGATAAAATAGGTTCCCGATAGTATTTGGAGTTCATCTTGACATTTTTTTGCACTCTCTTTATTCTTAACTTGCCATTTTAAGAAAAACCAGCAACAATCATGAATCCCTTAGAAAAACTTTCTTTCGATTCTTTGAACCAGGTACTTAATTTTTTTCCCCCTTTTATGATAATAAATGGCTCTTTTTTTTGTTACAATCATTTAAATACACCCAAGCTTCATCTATTGTGACAATTGTTTTCCATTTTTCTTCGGATAAGTGTTTCTCATATGGAATTCTGCAGCGTGTCGTGCGTCGAGCGATATGCTTCGGAAGAAGACGATGCACCTTGCGTTTTTTCGCTTTCTTAAGATTTAAATCAACGTTTATCATTTTGTGTACAGTGGACGCCGAGCATTTTAATGATTTTGCAACTGTCCTTTGACTAGGGGGATTTTCTTTTAACATCAAACAACGTACCTTTGCAATAGTCGAAGATGTCCGTTTTTTCTTTCGATACTTGTTTGGAATTTTTGTCCCATTTGAGGCTCCAATTTGACGTTTTTCTTCCTTTCTTGTTTCTCGACGCTTTAGATATCACAAAACCATGACTCTCACATTGTTTTTGGATAGCGGAGTATGCATATTTCTCTTCGGAAAGAGCGTCAATGTAGCCTTCGAACCACTGCTTTGTTAAATTCGCCATTTTGAATAAAAACAAAACTTTCAAGCCACAGACGATAACCTTGACTTTTAAAAACATAGTAGAATTTCAAATACTTCTTTTGCAGCAAACGATTTTTTATTACCGCTTACGTCTAAAAAGCCGTCTAAAAAATGTGCGAACAGCCTCTGTACTTTGCCAGTTTTTTCGATAACGTTTTACTTACTTTTAAAGAGCTTCGTAATTTCTCATTCAGAAAAGAACATAACTTTATCGGCAAGAAGATGAACAAGATTCTGATTTATCTGAATCTGTTGTTATACCACAAAAGAAATTTTGAAGAGAGCGAAACAAGTGAAAGTCTGAGAGCACAGATCAGGCGAGTACGATGTGCGTGGCGACACTTTTCAATCCAAACACTAAAAATTTTTATCAGAGGATGAAACTTGTCCGTACTCTTGTTTATATGCTCCTACGAAAGAACCAACAAGTCAGCTCGAATTTGTGTGAAGCGAACTGGACACTTTTAACGAATTCATCTTCCAGAAACTTCCACAGGTCATTAATCGTATAAAAACTGCATTCCATCTCAATAACGCGAGATCACGCACAAGTTTGATCACATGACAAAAATTATAGGAATTCGGATGAAAAGTCTTGCCGCACCTATCCTACTCGCCCGACCTTGTGCTCTCAGGGACTCACCAGTGGTCGAGCGGTAAAATCGCTGAACTCTGATAGTTTCTACGTAGGTAAACGGGCTGGCTGCATGGTCGTTTTCGTAATTCTTACCATGCGTAACGTGTATACGCAGTAGTTTCCCTTAGAAATTCCCCCACGAAGGTATCCCTGCCCTTAAGCAGATACCCTTAGTGTGTTTTGGCATAATAAACTAAAACCAAAAAATCTTGTGCAGATTTTCAGTTGTTTCGCTTTCTTGAAAGTTTTTTTCGTGGTATAAGACTCAATTCAGATGAGTCCGAAAATTAGCACCTTGTTCACTTTTCGCCGATAAAATTAGGTTCTTTTCTTAGCGAGAAATTGCGAAGCTCATTAAAACAAAGCAAATATTTATCGAACTAAACGGGCAATTCACTGCTCATTTTCTTTATGTAAGTAAAGGGCCTTTGAAGAACACAGAAAAAAAATGCGTCATGACTTTTCGGACAACCAGATACTTCTTTTGAAAAATTTGAAATTTCTTCTGAAGACATGAAGAATGCATCTTGCATTTAATTTAAATGATGTGTAAAATAATTAGTCTTATTTTAAGTATGTAAGGATTATTTATTTATTTATGGTTTTAACGTGAGTGATTTGCCTCTTATGTATTGCAGTTAGACTCATTTGAGAAACATTTGTCTAGTCATTTGTCTATGAATATTATATGTTTGTAAGGTTTATCCTAATTTTATTAACAGTTATTTCAAGTTTATGCAGAAACGCAGTTAATGCAAATGAGTAAATAGTGGTATTTAAGTCGATGTTGCACCGACTTCGAGAGAGAGTCTGAGTTTCTGATTAGCGCACGTTTGCCTTTTGGCTACATCTCTCTTAGCTGTTGCCCCGCTCGGCCATACCCTTTTTTGGCTTAGTCGATTTAATTAATATTTAGGGGCCAACTACTTAGAATCTTGATAGCTTCGGCTATATCTTTAAGTTAGCTTTAGTTAAGCTTAGTTTAGTTTAATTTCATAATTATTTATTAATTATTCATAATTATTCATAATTATTTTAAGCGATAGGTAGGAACTTCTCGGAGTGAGAAAGCTTTTAGTCTCAGACCACTGCGGCTCTGTTCGGCGTTCACCTGACTAGCTAGTATTTAAATTCTAAGCCTTAGCGCTGTTACTCTATTACTTATTGAAGTAAATCTAAGTGCGTTAGTATTAGTTAAATTTTGCTACGCACCCTTTAGCATAGAGGCCAACCTCGCGTTATAGCTCTGTGAGCAACGACTACTTAATTTCTAATTAACTTTAGTTAAAATTATTTGATTGTTCAGTTTAGACCCAAGTGCGGTCATTATTTTCAGTATCCCTCCCGAGTTGGGAAGTGGCTGTATATAATTGTGGTTAAATAAAAGAGGATTTTAAATCCTTCTTACGTGCAGTTCTTCTTCGACTTAACCACAGTTTTCTACCACAGAACATAGCTGCATTCAGCTCCCTGTTCAAGATCAGGACTTAGTTTACTTCACGAATATGTTCGCCAAGAGAATGCACTGAACACTCAGTCGTGACAATTTATCGAGCCCAAGTGGAGGCTTTGCTGTACTTTCCAAGTTAGGAACTGATTGTATTTATTCTCAGAAATAAAGGGTAGTTAACCTTTCTCCAGTCTTACGTATTTGTTGACAACACTTGAGCGATTATTCGCTTATTAGTGTTTGTGGGGTTCCTAGGAATGAACTTCTGTCAGGGATGACATCTAATCCGGTCGAGATGAGGATGAGTGAAAAGTGAAGTACACATACTACAAAAGCTTTATACAAGAATGTTTTCTCTTTGTGTTCTGCTTACTTGATCTCTCGGGACAACTTGATTAATGTGGACTAGAGAATGAATTTCATCATAAACAAATAGGCAGTGAGATCAAAACTTTTGTAAGCTAAGGTTTCTAAGGTTTTACAACACTATTTTACTCTTTGGACGGTTATGTGGAAGGGACAAGATGCCATCAGAAAAAGATGCAAACATTTATTCTAATAGCCATAAAAGGTTAGGTTAGGTTAGGTTATTCAATTATGGCAAAGCACATCTGCTATCTGCCTAAAGGGAAGGATGCCTTCGTGGAGGACTTTCTAAGGGAAACTGGCTCGTATACACGTTACACATGGGGAAAACCACGAAAACGCCCATGCAGCTATCCCGTTCGCGGTATTCGAACCTCGGACCGAACTACCAGTGTTCAGCGTCTTTACCGCTCGGCCGCTGGTGGGCCCAATAGCCATAAAAGAAACAGTGTTTTGTATAATCATGAATTAGACAGAAATCTCTTTGTGTTGCTTTAACAATCTTCATGTAATATTAAGGAGTTCAAATAATGAAAAATGTCATGATATGCTTCTGAAATTAAGGCACTTGATTTCTTTTATGAACGTCGAAGTGCAATGAGATTATTGTTCAATGCCAGACACCCCTCTTATTGAAGACAGGAGAAGAGCACAAGTAGTAATAGAAAATAGATCACACAATCATTCCACTGACTTTCAAAAATAAGAACAAAGAAGTCTGGCTCTTTGTGCCTTTAAGATCTCTGAATCAACTGAAACAAATGTTCGAAACAAATGTTCTTTTCTTCCACTGCAGCTTTTCCGTTATATCCTGATCAATATAACGGAAAGAAATAATTTAGATACCCCGAACTACAGAACACCACTTGCGTTTAAGTATCTTTTTAAAATAATATATAACAATAATGATCAACAAAGCACTTAAATCTCATTATCTACAACAGACGTTTTATATTCCAAATATAGCTCTGTATTATGTACCAGATTTTAATGCTCTGTGCTATATTTCATCATGCGAAGTTGCAGAAAATAACAAATATGTATTAGGCATTTTCTTTGAGATTACTTAACAATTTAACTTCAGCAAATGTGTATGGTTATAACTATGAAAAATCTCTGAAAAGGTTGTGGGGTTTTGCTTATTTAAATCAGTGTTCAATCCTTGGACCCCACAAAGACTAACAAGCGAATAATCGCTTAAGTGTGTTAATAGAGACGTAAGACTTAAGGGTTAACTACTCCTTTTTTCTCAGAATAAATACAATCAGTTCCTAACTCGGAACGTACAGCAAAGCCTCCACTTGGGCTTGAACTTAAATTGATATAAAATTAAACTTAACTAAAGCTAACTGAAGATATAGCTGAAGCTATCAAGATTCTAAGTAGTTGGCCCCTAAATCTTAAATAAGTCGGCGAAGCCAAACAAGGGCCTAAAGTATGGCCGAGCGTAGCAATAGCTTAGAGGGACGCAGCCAAAAGGCAAACTCTCGCTAGTCAGGAACTCGGGTTCTCTCTCGAAGTCGGTGAAACATCGAGTTAAATACTACTCTTTACTCATTTGCATTAACCGCGTTTCTGAAATTACATTCTGGTAGGAAATCCGAAGCCAAACGAGGGCCTAAAATAGGACCGAGCGTAGCAATATCTAAAAGAAACGTAGCCAAAAGGCAAACGCGCGCTAGTCAGAAACTCGGACTCTCTTTCTCGAAGTCGGTGAAACATCGACTCGGGATTGAACTTAAAATAATAACAATTTAAACTAAAACTAGCTTAACTAAGCTATTTAAAAGGTATAGCCGAAGCTATCAGAGATCTAACTAGTTGGCTCCTAAGTATTAATTAAATCGGCGAAGCCAAGCAAGGGCCTAAGGTATGGCCGAGCGTAGCAATCGCTAAGAGAGACGTAGCCAAAAGGCAAACGCGCGCTAGTCAGGGAATCAGACTCTCTCTCTTGAAGTCGGTTAAGTCACAACTTAAATAGTACTCATTTGCATTATCTGCGTTTCTGAATTTACATTCTGGCAGGAAATTGTAAGTTTGAAATTAGAATAAGATAGGAAAGATACAAAACTTAAAATAACTGTTAATTAACATAACGTAAACCTTACAAACCTTACAAGGTTCTATAATTAATTAAAAAATATCTGAAAATTAATTTTTATCGAAATTATTATTTATAACTAATTATACGCTATCACATACCATTACCTCTAGCAACGGGCAGTAATTCCCCTTGAAGCCGTATCAATCTATCAGCAGATGTAAACGGCAACTCTGCATTGCATATGTGGTATGCAGCAGAATCTCGAGGAATTAAACATCATCACAGTTGTTATAAAATAAATGGCACTGGCATACTAAAGTTAGCAACCAAATTTTTCTACTTGTTGCTAAGATTAATTAGCAACGGGAAACTCAGTCTTCACAAGTAATTAATTAGGAGGGTAATTAGGCAACCTAAATTGCCACCACTGAAGTACAGTGTGAGAAATTACTCTTCGCTATCGATGCCAAACCCCAAATATCGATGAATCTTTACTTAATCGAATTAAACTAAGTTCCTGATGGGAAAGTGTGGTCAAAGAGCTGTATGAATTATTCATTCCGAGCGCCTATGTTCACGTGTTCAAAATGGGGCTCAGTGTTGGAGGGCAGATCCCACAAGCTTTAATTTAGGTTGATAATGTTTAATACCATTAAATCATGAAGAAGAAGCAATTAGCGCAGTGGTAAATGCATTAAGTTTGTTTTGATATCTTCTCCTACAATAAGCAAATTACAGCGAAGCTGACTCTTTCAAAGAAATTTGTACAACACTTAAAATTACTTCATTTGTGGAAAAAAAAGCTCTACTTTAGTCAGAAATGAAGGATTCGAAGCTCTACATTCATCCACATATATTGTGGTTGGTAGCAAAATGGCAAACTGTGGGTGGAAGCACTTGATCTCTGGATGATCATCTTCTCTATCAGTTAAACATAAAGTCTTTTTACTTCAGAATGACTGCATAATTCCCATCCTTTAAATCTACTTGCAAGTTGTAGTTAAGTTGATACGCTAAATAGTATTGAGATCGAATAAAATGTTATCACAATATCCTCAAGTGAAATATAGGAAAGTTATCTAATCTAAAGTTGCAATGAAGAGAGAGAAGAAAACGGTCAATTACAAAGCTGTACGACATTATGCAGGGTGTCCCATAAATAGCGCCCAAACTCTGCACAGCCTGACTCTGCCTCGATATGCACGGCGGAGACTGAACATCTCCCTTTATAAATACTGCTGTTGATGTGTCAAATAAGGGGTTTTTCATTGCACTGGTTGTGATGGATCTTACAGGTGCAGTATTTTGGGCCTTTTTTATGCACTCCCAACGACGAATCTGGCTGCGCAGAGTTTGGGCGCTATTTATGGAGCACCCTGTATAGTTACTTCGCGCAGACATCTAGACAAATCTTAACGCGCTATGAAACGTACTATAGAAAATAATGCTTTAATGAACATGATTATAGACAAATATCTGCCGCATTTCTAACATATGTGATGAATGCTGTGCTTATTCAAAATTTTGTTGCATGCATTAATCCGTTTCATTCTCACATAGTCTTCGTGCTCGGGCTTAAAATTGCAGGAGTTTGTTTAAATACAAAGCCTCCAGAATCGCTCAGATACTACAGATATTTAGGCCTGCTAAACCTACTGTCACTGCGAAATGTGTTTTAAATGATTTTGTTAATCGGATGTTTACTAAATGCAAATGTCTTAGCATCTTGTCTTAGCTTAGTGTCTTGCTTAAAAGCATCTCTGACATTACGCTCACATTATCTATAAAGTTATGAAGTATTTTCTCCCTCCTTTTCGCATGCCCACATGGTGTAGCTAAAAGCACGCTCGATGCGGATTCAGGAGTTAGAATCCCGGCGAGGATCTTACGCATTTTTCACGTTCCTGCTTCCATATATCTTAATGATTCTACAAAGTTGTCAGGACTGAGTGTTCGGTACATACTCTTGGCGAACATATTCGTGAATTAACCTAAGTCCTGATCTTGAACAGGGAGCTGAATGCAGCTATATTCTGGGGTAGAAAACTGTGGTTAAGTCGTAGAAGAACTGCACGTGATAAGGATTTCAAATCCTCTTTTATTAAACCACAATTATATACAGCCACTTCCCAACTCGGGAGGGATACAGAAAATAACGACCGCATTTGGGTCTAAACTGAACAATGAAATAATTTAAACTAAAGTTAAATAGAAATTAAATCGTCGTTGCTCACAGAGCTATGAACGCGAGGTTGGCGTCTATGCTAAAGGGTGCGTAGCAAGGTTAAACTAATACTAACGCACTTAGATGTACTTCAATAAGTAATAGAGTAACAGCGCCAAGGCTTAGAATTTAAATACTAGTTGGTCAGGCGAACGTCGAACACAGCAGCCGTGATCTGAGACTAAAAGCTCTCTCTCACTGAGAGGTTCCAACCTCTCGCTTAAATATAAACTTGGCTCCACTTCAAATTAGCATAAAGCTGAAACGCGCGCTTATTCTAACGGGAAGTTGAAATAAGAACAGATAAGAAAGGCAAATTAAAATAAAACTTTGTTAGTTTAAACTAAAACCTTACAAAGTTTCATCATGCAGTTCGGATTAGAAGCTCATCATCAGAAACTTTCACACGTTTTGCATATTCCCTGCTGCGCTTTGTCATGCGTAAGACTAAAGAAGACTTATATATTCGGATTTTAGAATTACTCTGAAAGATGGTATTGCAGACAAGCAGCTTTAACAATTTCTTTTCGATTCTTATGATTACCAGTATCGGACTGTCGAGTCACCATTCTTTATTAACTTTTAGGAAGCTCACATATAGCAATAAAAAGGGCTACTTAAGTGCTTGCTAAGATGAAGCTTTAAAAAAAACTCAGAACGGCGTGGTAAATTTTTAAATACAGTAGAAGTCCAGAAATCCGCAATGCCTGGGACCAGAGTTTGTGTTGAATTTAGGATTTCGCGGATTTCAGGACAGAAAAGATAAATCATAATATTCAGAATAAAAGTGCAAAATAAATAAGGCATATTAGATACATTTACTTAAATTATTATGTACAATAATATACATATTACATTATTTTATTACATGCACTAAATTATTATATATATATATTATATTATATTATTCATTTATATTAGTGATTACAGGAATATTTTAAAGCATTAAGGACATACACAATAGAGACGTGTAAAAATAAGGGATACTAATAAAGCATAAATTATTTCATTTTTTTTCACTTGTTTCAAACATTTTTCTGATAAAGATTTGTTTTAAAACTTTAGGTGCTCCAGGGTAAGATTTTTTTTTTTTAAAATTCTACAGGGTCATCATCTCTTGCTCTGTGACACAGCTCTGTTGTTCTAAATATTTTAGGTATTTTTCACCATGTTCCAAACCCTCATTAAAAGATATTTTCTCACTCCTATCAAATTCATTATCTGTGTCGGTGTCGGAATCGTTTTCTTGCTGTGGCGACTTCAAAACAGAGCCAATGATTTCAACATCGGTTATCTGATATGCCAGTGTTGGCTCGTCTGAACACATCATCCACACTGAAAACCTCTTCTGGGCTAAGATCTTTTTTCTGCCACTAATACAGAATCATTATTATTCGGTAATTATGACGTCATTATTGGATAAATATTTTTTATTCGGTGTTTCATTCTCCATTCTGCGGTTTCTGGAACCTATAAATTCAATGTTTATATTTTGAGAGGCAGTGCAGATTTCAGGTAGGCGGATTTTTGGTATTTGACTATATTAAATGTCTTTTATAAAATCATATCTTCTATTAATCAGTTTGAAAGAATAAATACCGGTTTAGCATTGTCTTCGAAAATATGTTATATTTTTCGAAACTCGATATTCATTTAGCAAAATATCGCAAAAACTGCAAAATATGGAAAATGCGAACCGATTGAAAAATAAAGTTTTTCGAAAGCTAAGAGTAACCAGGTGAAGTGAAATCATACAGAAAAGAGGGGAAAGGGATTAAAAACGTCCAACAGCTCAATTTTAAGGCAAACTGAGAGGGAAAAGTAAGTCATTTAAAAAAAAAAAAATGTAAGTCAATTCCTACTTAGGTCAACAAAGAAAAATTTTAAAAATACAAAAAAAATTAAATTAAAAATTGAAAAAAATTTAATATGTGAAAAAACTGTATTAACATCAAGTGTCATAGGCTACAATTTAAAAAAACTGTATTTGAACTTGAGTGGATGAATAAAAAGGATTTTATTAACGATTGAAAATTAATTAATTAAGAATTAATTAAATAAAAAAATCAAATCAATTCCTACTTAGGTCAACAAAGCAAAAATTAAAAATACAAGAAAAAAATTAAAATACAAAAAAAAATTTAATTTTTAATATGTGAAAAAACTGTATTAACATCTAGTGTCATCCACTACAAATTTAAAAAAAATGTATTTGAACTTGAATGGATGAATAAAAAGTATTTTATTGACGACTGAAAATTTGAGCAAGATATAGGGAGATTATGAGTAGGAATTTAATAAATGTGCTTTAGTCCAGATAGCACTTTACGCTTTCGGAAGCGCACTCTTTAACGCAAGTATATGTGCATGGGCGATAACGTAAATTTTTGCCCCCTTCTTAAAAAAGGATAAAAAAATATTGTCAAACGGTAACTTTTTTATTCAGATCGATACGGAGACCGTCTCACGGCTGATATTTTTATCGCCGTTATTGCTTCAAGTGCATTTACACGCTTCTCTTAATATATTTTACAAGTCACTGATAGCATTACCTATTTATTCCGATTTTAAGTATTCTGAAGAACAGATCTCCTTGAACAACTCTTAGCACTGAACAAGCGAAATCTCCCCCCTCCCCTAGAAATTCAGGCACGCACGAAATGTACACACGATGAGATAAGAATCTTTAAAAGGGCTAAATGTCTCCACCACGGGGGGTCGATGGCTGGCTATAACGATTGCGGCAGAGATGAAGGGACGTTCTTTAACGCACCTCCACTCCTCCTCCCTCTTCGGAACCGCAGATACCCATGCTCATCAGCCCACGTGGAAAGGGCCCTCCCGCAGAGAGTCTGGCTCCAGAGGGCCCCAGTGCCGGCCTGCAGCGGGTGAGTATGTTGAGACGGCCGTTTCTCTTGTTTTGAATGGTTTATGGACATGGTATAGGCGAGCCTGTATGAAAACGATATTTAATTCGCTTAATATAGAAGTATGATTTTTTTATTTGCTGGAGCGTTTGTCAATCGTCTTTCAGGTAAATATCTTAAAAATTATCCAATGACATATTTACGATGACGTTAGAGAATATCTACGCACCAGTAGAGAATCCGTAATTTGTTTATCTTTCAAATAATAAGAAAATTCCATAACCAATACAATCACGAGATCATTTAAGGTGTAACTTACATCAGATGAATTAGAGTCATAATACGTAATATGTTAAAATAGTTTAGTGGTGTCCAAAATTAAATTGTTAGTTTTTCACGAACTGGATAGTAAACTATTCCATTTTTGAAGATTCATTGGAATGTGCTTAATCGAAAACCGATAATGCTGTGGGGTTTTATTTATTTAATTCCGTGTTCAACTCTTGAACCCCATAACACTAATCAGAGAATAATCGCTTAAGCGTGTGAACAAATACGTAAGAAGGGTTAGCTACCTTTATTTCTCAGAGTAAATAAAGGGTGTCCCAAAATTAACGCAAGATTTGAATTCAATGTAAAAGAGAGTTTTTAGTCTTTAGATATTTATTTTTTAAGTGAATCATAAAGTACATGAGATAGGGTTATTTATGGAATAACACATCGGGCAAATGGCCTCCAGCACTTTGCTGGCACATACGCACCCTTTCGTCAAAATTTTTCATGATCTTTCTGCATAACTGCGGCTGAATTTCGTTGATGTAGCGTTTAATTTCTTCTTGTAATGCACGTGTGGTTGTGGGATTGTTGACATATACCTTTGACTTCAAATAACCCCATAAGAAGAAATCTAACGGTGTTAAATCACATGATCTAGGGGGCAAATTGTGATCACGGGAACGACAGATTACACGATCGGGAAATGTCTCATGCAGTAATTGAATTGTTTCATTGGGGGGGGGTGTATGGCATGTGGCACTGTCTTGTTGAAACCACATATTGGCCACATCAGTATCATCCAACTTCGGCAGAAAGAACTGTGTTATCACGTCGCGATATCGAGCACCATTAACAGTTGCTGCTTGACCAGCCTCATTCTCAAAAAAGTATGGTCCAATGATGACTCCTGCCCAAAATCTGCACCGAACAGTGACACGTTGTGCGTGCATTTGTTTTTTACACGTGGTTGGTGGGTTCTACGTGGATTCTCCGAACTCCAAACACGGCAATTTTTTCGATTAACAAAGCCATCGAGGTGCAAATGTGTTTCATCGCTTAGGATTATTTTGCTCAAAAAACCAGCATCCACTTTTTGATGATTAATAATCCATTCCAAACTCTCATCGCTGTTCATGGTCATTAGGCTTCAGTTGTTGTATTAATTGAATTTCGTAAGCATGAAGACACAGATCTTTTGTGAGTATACGCTGTAGAAAGCTTCTTGAAATTTGCAATTCTTGTCCATCCACGACGTCGAATGTATGTTCCTGGGTTTTCACCAACACTCTCACGCACTACTTAAATATTGACTTCTGAACGACTTGTTTTTGGACGACCGGTGTGTTTAGCGTCTCCAACTGATCCAGTCTCCACGAATTTTTCAGTTAATCATTTCACAGCTGACGAGGTTAAAACACTATTTGTACCATATTTTGTATAAAATTTTCGAACTGCGGCCGCCAAACTTTCATTATTTATAAAATGTTGTTAAATAATGAAGATACCTTGTTGTATCGTATAACGCTCCATTTTCACTAACCCTAAACTCTCGGCTTTCAAAACTGTTCTTTTTTCAGGTTTGCCATAATATAAAAATGGCGCCAAATTCAAATCTTGCGTTGATTTTGGGACACCCTTTACAATCAGTTCCTAACTCGGAATGTGCAGCAAAGACTCCACTTGGACTTAAATGAATATAAAATTAAACTTAACTAAAGCTTACTGAAAGATATAGCCGAAGCTATCAACATTCTAAGTAGTTGGCTCCTAAATCTTAATTAAGACGGCGAAGCCAAACAAGGGCCTAAAGTATGGCCGAGCGTAGCAATAGTTTAGAGCAGGGGTCGCCAAAGTGGTCTACATAGACCCCTAGGGGTCTATTTAACAACAGTAGGGGTCTATCTGACTCAAGGAGTCGAATGGGGGTCTATTGCGACTCGAAGGAAAAACAGTTCTTAATACGCAAGTCACACATATCTAACTGCGTACGTAAAAATTTAAAATATTTAATTGACTT
>KK115391.1:457751-497435 GCA_000611955.2 Stegodyphus mimosarum | reverse complement strand
TTGAAGCAAAAACGCTTATTAAAAATTTGACAATACATAAATTTTGGACTAATATAAATATAAAGCAAAAATATGTGAAACTTTACGAAATGGTTCAGCCATTTATGCTGGCGTTTCCAAGTTCGTATATGGTTGAAGCCGGTTTCAGTCACGTTAATTCAATTTTAACTAAAAACAGAAATAAATTAAATGTGGAGCTTCGAGGGGATTTACGGTTAAAATTGACTAATTTCGAACCCAATATAGCGAACCTTGCCAAGAAACACCAGGCACACTCATCTCATTAAGAAGTAAAAAATCTGTAGCTACTTTACTTACTGTTTCTGATTTATTAAATATTTAGACTAATATATAGTTTTATTTTAATTACCTGAAAATTACCTTTGTGGGGGTCTATGGAGATTTCGAAAAATTATATAGGGGGCGATGATCAAAAAAGTTTGGCGACCCCTGGTTTAGAGAGACGTAGCCGAAAGGCAAACGCGAGCTAATCAGGAACTCAGGCTCCCTGTCGAAGTGGGTGAAACATAGACTTAAATACTACTCTTTACTCATTTGCATTAACCGCGTTTCTGAAATTACATTCTGGTAGGAAATTGTAAGCTGAAACTAGAAAGACAAGAAAGATGTCTCAACTTAAAATAACTATTAATAAAATTAGGATAAACCTTACAATGCATTCGAGAAATTTGAACTATCAGCTTCGATTACAAACATTATTTTTATCGCAATATCTCCTGTTAAAACTGGAATATAAATATTCATTCTTTTTTCAGTCTTAAGTTTATGAGAAAATTTTTGAACGCTGTCTGTATCTTCTTCGAATGTGGAATCTGAATCCATTTGACTAATTCTTCGACAATTTGACAACTCGGAGATGTAATTTGGCATAAAAATTAGGTCTACTAAAATTTAATTGAATTAAAGTTTCGAAAGCACGTTTTGGGCTAAGTTGAAAAATGTAACCAATCTTCCACTTTAATTCTTATTTTCATCTTAAGCAGCACATATTCCACTAAGAAATATATCAGTACCAAGGATACGGAGAATGGACTAAACTTTTCTGTTTAGTGCAATCACTTGTAATTAATTATTGCATTTATCATCATCATCATTAATATGTAGAGACATTGGGTTATTTCGAAGCAGGAGACATGAAAAATCAGCAACGCCTTCGCCGGAAATCGAACCACAGACCTCTCGGTTACGCGTCGAGCGTGCTGACCACTACAACACGAAGGCATGCGAAGAAGGCCTAAGAAATACCTTATATTCTCTCCCTTTTAAAGGATGGCTAAGGTTTCGGGGACCCAATCGTCAAATCCCGGTGGTGAAGAATCATCTTCCACCACTTTTTTAGTTCGGGCGCCAGTATAAAGTCATTAGGTTATTTGGAAGCAGAAATATTGAAAAATGAGCAACGCCTTCGCCGGGAATCAAACCACGAATCTCTCGGTTACGCGTCGAGCGTGCTAACCACTATACCAGGAAGGCATGCTAAGAAGGTGGGCGAAATACCTTATAAAGAAATTGTGTCATATCTTTGAATCAATACCCTTTTTGCATATGTTCTGCAACTCTTTACGGAGGTTTTATTTTTACGCAGAATCTTATTTCAATCTCTTAAGATCAGTTGTCAAATCATAAATGATATTATTTGTAGACACAAATGCAATGAGAAGGAGTGTGCTGTCCAGCGTTCTATGCGCTGATTATTACATCCGTCCAGGTTAGGTTAGGTTAGGTTATTTAATTATGGCAAAGCACACGAGGGCTATCTGCCTAAAGGGAGGGATGCCTTCGTGGAGGACTTTCTAAGGGAAACTGACTCGTATACACGTTACACATGGGGAAAACCACGAAAACGCCCATGCAGCCAGCCCGTTCTACCAGTGTTCAGCGTCTTTACCGCTCGGCCGCTGGTGGGCCTACATCCGTCCGGAGTCGTTAAAATTATGTCCACTCCTGCTAAGATGCAGTTAGGGGGAATAATTACATTACTATGCTTGTCTTATATAATCCGAACAATTCTTGGTGTGGGGGATGAAGAGGGAAGGGGAGGGGGAATTCGACTGAAAGAAGAACAAAAGTCTATAATTACATTTAGTAGCTAATTCTTAATTTACCAAGAAGAATTTTAACACTAAATGTTTTTTAAATAAATTGATGATGGGTATCTATTGCATGCAAATCCATTTTCTGTTAAATATTTCCTCCAAAAATTGATTCAGTGTATACAAAAAAAAAATCAGAAATGGCTATTTGATGTACTAAACTGCTGTAAAAAAACTGCTGGTACTCGGATGCAATAATAAGGTTTATAGCAAAATTCCTGTAATTTACAATACTTGTGATACTACATGAATTTTTTCTGCGTACGTAGCAATGATAATAACTCCGAAAAATAAGTCTTTGAGGCTAAAAACAACACATTAAAGAGAAGTGAATTTTACAAGATCATAAAAAAATCATCAATAGTAACGAAATTCAAGTAGAAAATTAGTTATGTACCGGAGAACTAGGTACATGCTTGTGGACGAGGTGTCCGAGGGATTAAGGCGATGGACTGCTAATGCATTGGGCTCTGCCCGCGTGGGTTCGAATCTCATCCTCGTCGGGGAAATTGAACTTGGTTGGTCTTTCAAAATCCGATTTATTTTTTCTCTTTCTCCAAGTTAGATGCAGCTATGAAATGCATCTGATTTATTTCATTGTTTCAAGATGCGCAATATAACGAGGGGAGAAAGACAACTAAATACGTTAACACTTACTTTAACAAAATTAGCCATTAGCCTAATTTTTAAGCTCTAAAACTAAGTACATAATCTTACATATTACTGTACTTACTTAAACTATAACAACTTTTACTTTCATTTTTTTCTTTCTCTCCCTCCACCCACAATAAAAGCAAGCGCATAATACACTCCTATTCAATTAAACATAAGCTAATTATTTGCCTAGAGAGGCATTAGCCTAGGAAGACTATTACTCTCGAAACGGCATTTTGCGTCGATTCATTATAAGCGTCCGTTTCGCTTTGCAAATTGTTACCACCAAATACTATCGCCCTGTATTATATTTAAAGAAATTAAACAATGAAGAATCTGCATAAATGTAAGTACGTTTCTTGCACTGTGAAAAAACAACGTTACCTAGAGCCATCCAATTTTAAATAACGTAGCCCTCCACCCGAATATGGGCACCTGGAAGCCCGAATCTTGAATTTCGAATTTGTTTTATTGTCTATGTCATATTTTTTAAACTTTAACGAATTTTTGATTAACAAATTTAAATATTTCAAAGCAGCACTATACGAATTATCCAGCGGGCGAGACTGCCTATTAGAAATTCTAAAGATATGCTGGTTTAAAATACTTTTAGACCAAAGAGACGTTAGCCCAAATGCTAATCGATTCAAACTTAGAAAAAAAAAAAAAAAAAAAAAAACCTGTTTGGGGCGTAATGTAAAATCCGAGAGCTTTCAAATTAAAAATAAATTCTTTTAATTATCGTAAAATTTTAAAATATCCAGATTAACAACACAATTCCTATAATTCAGTGCTGCACTTATTATTTCATTAATACTATAAATTTATCCTTCAGGCTTGAGATTAATTTAATATGATAATAACCCTTAAGTACAGACGTTCATTTTCTGTTACATAAACACAGGGGAGGTGTCCCTCAGACCGCGCTCTATTTTATGCATTTTAAAAATATAAAATTTTAAAATAATGTTCTCTTGTTATTATATAAACATTAAACAAAACGTTGCTTGTTATATTGAAGTAATTATATCTATCTAGAAATCTAAAATGAAAGCATTAAAAATCAATTTTTAAATCATATATGAAAAAGTACGGAACGCTTGATCCAATAAATAAAATAAACACTACTTACTCGCAAATGCGTACAAACTAAACTATTTAATAAATTTTCCATCCACAAAATATGGATTATATAAAATAATGCAAAATAAGGATAATATATAAAGAATATCAGAAAACTGCAGCACATTATTTTAAGCATTTTCGACACATTTTTTGCAAATTCTGCTGCCGCATTCATTACATATCGCATTCTTGCAGCTGAGACATAGATCGGCAGTTTTTCTTCTCAGTCTAAGAGGACAAAGAGAGCATGTTTTACACATTTTAAGGATATCAGTTACATCTGGGGGGTTAGAATAGATTCCGTTGGAAACTCCTAACACTCTCTTGAATGCACATGTTTATTTCTCGGTTGACAGCTGGCTTTTGAAGCTTTCATTCCATATGCGGTTTCACTAATTTCGATGATAACTCCGTCAAAAAATCAGTTTCCTCCCCCCCAATTTTGCACTGTCTCTCATTAGGCCAGCTGCTGAAATGTCTCAAGTAATAATAAAGCCATCCCCTCTTCAAGAGAGAAAAAAGTAAGGTAAACGCAGAGGGGAGGTCTATATGACCGCGGCCCAACTTTAAAAATTATTAAAAAAAAAAAAAAAACTAATGGATAGAGTTTAATAAAAATTTAGGCATAGTTATATTGTATGTCAACATGAAAGCACTGAAAAGGAGAAGAATAGCTATATAACTTATAAGCAGTTTCGCAGTTGTAGAATATTGGCGCGGTCATACAGACCCCACCTCTGTGTTGAAGGGATAAAATAATTCAGAAAACATCCTGACTTTTTTTACAGGAGTAAATTTCTTAGCAAGCAAGTTCACATGCAGTAAATAAACGTTTTAACATTGATGCTTGTAAATTACACATTTGCTAATCATTGTATATAATCATAATATCCTAAATAACCGCATAGATTAATTTAATATATTTTATATAATACATGAAAAATATAATTTTTTTTACATTATTTATGCCTACGAAACAATTACAAATATACGTATTGTGGACTGCCGTAGCCGTACCGATGGAAACAAAGGTTACTGTATTATCCGTAACGTAGGGTTCGTTCTTTCACACATGTTTCTGTTAATCGACGCATAGATGACACCTTTTTATTGTTTCTTTAACAATAAACTTTAATAAGTAAACAATTCTTGATTATTATATATTATAGGTACAATCATGGATAGGTAATTCCGGCGGTTTCGAAAGAACAATATGTATCCAGACAAAAACTTTTCTCTATTTCTATGATTGCTTTTTCTGCAGCCTAATTCAGTTTGACTCTTTCATTTTTTATACCTTGTTATTTTAATTATATGTTTGCTTTTCCTCCCTCCTAGTATTAAGCAGAAATATTTGCCCTAGTCGCCTATGGGGGGAGCAGCCAAGCACCTGTTTTTTTTCTTAAGTTGGGAAAGTGCTCTTACTTCTAGCTCAAACAGTCGACTGCAGGACCTAGAGGTACGAAGTATTCAAGATGATCCATATAATATACAGCGTAACTAAAGGTAAAATCGAAACAAAATTGACGCGAAAAAACACGCAATATTTCTCAGGTACTCCTAGTTTAAAAATTGTGGGTTCTTGATTCCAACTTGAATGTGAACAAGCAAAAGGTCTGTACAAAATCTTTTAAAGAAAACGATTATTCGTTAGTGTATACGTCATCGAAAAAAACTAATCATCTAAAAAATGAGTCATCGACAGTCCTGTAGATATGAGATTTCCATGACATATCTCTTTTTAACATGAAATTGTAACATAAATTTCCATGACATTTCGCTTTTATAAGATAAGTAAGGCATTTCGTCTAAGACAGATTGTCCTCTCCCGTTTGTTTAATCAATAAACAACTGCCTAACCTAAACAGAACAGTCCCTCTAAGCTGGCCCTGCATTTGTGCTGGAAGCTTTGAAATCTATTAGCAGAAAAAGCTTTTGGAATTAAATTGTATATCTGGGTGAATGTACCTTTTCGGAAGTAACTGTACCAGTTTTTTGTAAAGTAATTTTAGAAAACTTTTACTCGTATGTTTTCGAAAGGAAAACTTAAATCAGTCCAAAGCAATTCATAATGGTATGGAAATCAATTTTATGACTGAAGAACAGAAAATTAATTCAATTTTGTGACTTAAAGAGATTTAAAAATTTTCATAAACACTAAATGATCTGAAATTGCAACAAATCTTGATTCTTTTCCACCAGATATAGATCGTGAAGGGTTTTTAAAATGGTTGATTTCTAAGCACAAAACTATTTTCCTGTTCAATAAAGCGTACTAAATAAGCTGGACTGTACTATAATATGGTTCTGGTTACATTATAAGGGCAAAAAATTCTGACATTAACGTTATCATCTGGACGGGTATCAAAGAAAGTACTAAAAAAGAAAAGAGAAAAGTACTAAATTTTACTATGCCTAATAAAATAGTCTATAAATTAGTCTAAAATTCAAAATGTTTCAAAAGCTCATTTCAGTATAATCAGATAGGAGTACGTTAATTACACAAAAAATTTCAAGAGTATATCTACAGCAGATTTCGAGAAAAGGTACATCGAAAATGGCCAATTTAACATTGTCGGTATAGGGGGTTCCAACACCCCTTAAGCGTTAGTCAGTAAAGTGAAATTTTCAAAACTCTGATCTCATCTAATTAAAAAAATCTTTGCAACTCTATGTAAATACAACAAAATGATTTAAAAACATTTCACTCTCCATATACATACACTATAATGCCTTTTGTAAGCATGAAATGATTTACATATTGATACACTTGAATTACTAACTGAGTAGGCCCAAAAGCGGCCTAATGGTTAAGGTGACTTAACTTTACTATCCCAGCATTAGTTTATTTGCCAGTGATGTAATTGACTTCATACAAGAAACTTGTTTGTGATCTGATTTCTTAAAAAGTCTTCTACGACTGCATCTCTACTCAGGCAGATAACTTTCGAATGGTTATTAAATTACTTTAGTACTACATAGATCTACATTGTCTACATAGATTTTATTTTATCCTTGAGAGCTTCTTTTTTGAATCTTTAATATCAATAATATTCTGATTTTGAATCTTTCTGAGCTGTGATAATGATCGTGCAAGGTATTTTTTATGACGACAATACAGCTGCTTAATTTTCTTGAAAATTAGATTCCTCCCCCCCCCGCAGTAAATACGTTTTCCTCAGTAATTTTCAATAATTTGCTCACTCCACTTCATAACCGATATTCATAACTTCATGATGCTGGATTTAAGTTTCAGATGAGAGATTTTGAAATGCTGAGTTATATAAAATAATAATTTTATGCAGAGTTAGATCTTTCTTGACAGCTTAGATAGAAACAACAATTAAGGAAAAATAAAGATATCCAATGATTTGAAGTAAAATTTTTATTTACGTGTTTAAAATAATCAAGAGACACCCCTTAACTGAAGTTAGCTTTAAAAAAATGTTCTGTACATTTCAAGAGAATCAATCTAACACGAATAATTATATACCTTACAGAAAAGATGAATTTTTTTCGTTCATTCGAAATGTACGGAGAAGTTTTTAAATTAACAAATTAATTCCATTTTGCGGAGTAAAAGCACAAAACAGGCAAAATGCATTTCTTATCGACTGCTGAATGCCGATTTTTCGAATTGCGAATAACTTGATTCGCTGCTGCTGCGTTTGCTCTTCTTCTAAATATAAAATATGTAATATGGACACTATATGACTTCCTTGTAACACCTGTTAATTACACATATTTTTTCTGCATTTTATTCAAACTCATTTACTGGAATTTCATTAGAAATATATCTCTTATTCAGTTAATTCAGTTCTCACTTCGCGGCAAGGCAAAAATACATAAAAACTCAATCTTCATTAAAAATTGCAAAGTACAGAAAAATTTGAAACACCAAATACAGTTAAAAGCAGTTTTTAAAAAATGTGCAATTAAAATTGCAGTTTCTGCGCCAAAACAAGCAATTCGGCCAGCGGATAGGAAGACAAAATTTTAAGTGACAAAACTACAAGTTAACTTTCGGTCCCACTGGAGAAAAAGACGCTGAATTTGGCGCAGTAACTGACTATTGTACTAAGAGTTTCAAATATAAACAAATGGCGGCTTCATTAGGCTTAGCGAGCATTTAAACTTTTGATAATTGTAAAATTATTGCATGCGAATTAGCTAAAGGCAAAAAAACTTTAACCGGAGCATAAGAACAACATAATTTAATCACTTTTAAAGCAAGGAATGCTCAGTTTACCAACTTATAAGAGTAAAAAAACTGAGCTCACCGTATCAGGAATTTTTAGATTCCAGTTGGTTTTGAAAACATAACGGTAGTCCTGAGTAGGAACAGGGAGCTTACTAAAAGCTATGTTCGTGCGTGTGTAGAAGATACAACAAAGATGGAGAGGGTTCAAATTACCCTTTATTCGCTTATCGATTTTACAAACGTTCCCGAACTTCGGGATACAAAGACCAACCACTTGCGGTCTGAACGTAAAAGAATATAAGACTACTAACTAACTAAAATTTAAATAAGAGCTACTTTTAATATTTACACAGATGGCTAGCACTAAGACTGGCCTTTTTAAATGACTACGCTTGTAGTACGCAAACTGCGGAAAACTACAATACGTCTTTCGCTTTCAAGAGAACTGAAACCTCTAGCCTTAAAGGCGGACAGTAACTGATGGCAAGCTCGCGTGAAGACTCGTAGCAAGAGCGCTCTCTTTCCTTCCTTCTTTCTTTTTCTTGGCAAAAAGCCACAACTTAAATACTTAAACGTTAGCAAGTACAGTTTGCATAAACATATTCACGCGTTAATTCTGTTGGGAAGTGGAAAATAAGAGATGATAGTAAAGTTTTAAAATAAAGTAATCGTTAGTGAACTTAAAATCATTACAACCGAACCGGGTAACAGAATGGATATATATACTCCCTCTGTTACTCGGTTCGGTGAGTTTATAAGGTACTTCTCCCTCTTTCTTCGCATCTCTTCGCGGTGTAGTGGCTAGCACGATGGGAGCGTATTTCAGATATCCGTGGTTCGAGCTCCGGCGAAGGCGTTGCTCATTTTTCATCTCTCCTGCTTTCAAAAAATGCCTGGTGTCTCTAGAGTGGCGCCAGAACTAAAAAGGTGACGCATGATGATTCTCCAGTACCAGGATTTGGCGACTGGATCCCCAAAGCCCAGTCGCCCTTTAAAAGGAGGGGTATATATAAGGTATTACTGCCATCTTCTTGGCATGCCTTGGTAGTGTAGTGGTCAGCACACTCGACGCGCATTCGAGAGGTCCGTGGTTCGAGTCCCGGCGAGGGTATTGCACATTTTTCCCATCTCCTGCTTCCAAAAGATACTAATGTCTCTACAAGCTCAGTTTTTTATTCTTAATCGGCCGCACCAAACATACACACACACACACACACATATATATATATATATGTATATATGTATGTATGTATGTTTGGTGAGGCCGATTGCAACCGAAAAGGGAGGTGCTCAGCTGCATATTATACAAGTTTCATATACAAAATCTGAACATTCTAAGGCTACTTTTCTCGTGATCTATTTTTCCCAATAAAAATATTAAATTAAGTTAATAAATAACAGCAGATTAAAAATAAGTATGACAGCAGAATGAAAGTGCTTTTTATGTTAATCATATTCTGCATCATGTTTCTCTGTGAACTTATAACAAATAAAGAACTTTGGAGAAATTTCATTCGAAAATTTAACCGTGATCAATATGTAGTAAAATGTCTACCACTTAAATCTTCTGAAGTGTTTCAAATAAAAAATAAGGTTTAACTTGTCGATTGAAGAGTTTCTTTCGAAATAATTTGGTATTACACCTGACAAAAAGATAATAAATGTCACAGTTTAAGCTCAATACAGCAATTTACTTAACCAAATTGTATTTTAATACCACTTCAGAGTAAAATTAAAATTCGCTAACCCTTCATATTTACAAAAATTCTATGCCAAATTTTATCAAACTGAAGAAAAGAAAAGCAGATCATCTTCACTTTTGGGATAAAATATTTGTATTATAGAGCATTTTTCTCATCGAAAGATATTTCTTAGATTTGTTTAAATATTTTGAAGAGCTATTATTGCTTTTAATTCAAATAAAACTAAGTTTGGCATGACCATATGTTGTTGCCAATCAACAACAAATATGATCTTTTATTTACCTTCAATGTTATATATACTTAGTATTGACTGTAGGGTTAAGTTAAATTATACATAAAGTCAATTTATCTGGAGTCCTATTGTGCAGCAACTAATGCTTTTAGTAAAAATTTCTACAATAGATTTCTAACAGTCCATAAGCGGCTGACTGAACTTTTGCTTAATGCATTGAAACATTATAACATTTGCATTAAAAATGAAATTTAATGTTATGGTAAATTTCTGTTAGTGCGTAGACCGCAAGCTTAAAAAGTTACATAAAAATTACATACTTGAAATTTTGATCAAAGCTCATATAATTTTTTAATTAATTCTGGCACTTTTTTTCATATATATAATTTTGAGTTCAAAAATGAAATGCAGAACAAATGTTGAGCTTCCAAAATTTAAATTAAGTTCAGTAATAATCCAACTCAAAAAGGTCAGTCAACAGTAAAGATTTATATTTGTCATTTAACAGTAGTAGACATCTAACGAGAAAAGCAAGATATCTGAATCATATTTTAATGTTAAAAAATTATATAACCTAAAAACATTAAAAATAAATTTAAAAACAATATATTAGCAATTTCGTTTTTGAGATAATGCTGTAACGTTTTAGTTAAACTAACAAAGTTTTATTTTAATTTAAATCTTTCTATCTCTTCTCTGTTTCAACTTCCCGTTAGAAGAAGCGCGCGTTCTCAGCTTATGCTAATTTTAAGTGGAGCCAAGTTTTATTTAAACCAGAGGTAGAAACCTCTCAGTGTGAGAGAGTTTTTAGTCTCATATCACGGTCACTCTATTCGACGTTCGCCTGACCAGCTAGCAGTTAAATTCTAAGCCATTGTGCTTGTTACGTGATTGCTTATTGAAATAAATCCAAGTGCGTTAGTATTAGTAAATCTTGCTACCCACCATTTAGTTAGATGCCAACCTCGCGTATAGCTCTGTGAGCAAAGATTAATTTAATTTCTATTTAGCTTTAGTTTTAAATTTATCTGATTGTTCATTTTAGACCCAAGTGTGGTCTTTTACTTTCTGTATCCCTCCCGACTTGGGAAGTGGTTTGTAAATAATAATAATTTAATAAAAGAGGATTTTAAAATCCTTTCAAGTGCAGTTATTCTTCAACTTAATCACAGTATCTACCACCGAACATAGCTGCATTCAGCTCCCTGTTCAAGATCAGGACGTAAGGAGTTTCACGAAGATGTTTGCCAAGCATATGCACCGAACACACAGTCCTGACAATGCTAAGTTGAAGTTTCCAGACTGTAAGTTATTTTTTCTCATATATCTATTAAAAAGATCACAGTTTAGTAAATCATAAGTTTAGAATGATTCATCTGAAGTTATGTTTCGAGCACAAAAGTTTATTTTTCGTAAAAGAAGAGGCATGAAGAATAAATACTTCTGACTCCACAGTTAAATTTTACCTATTCAGTTTTTTGTTCCTTAATCTTGTAGAGACATTAGGTTTTTATTTGGAAGCAACAACTGCGAAAAATGAGCAACGCCTTTACCGGGAATCGAACCACGGACCTCTCGGTTACGCGTCGAGTGTGCTTGGCCATTACACCACGAAAAGGCATGCGAAGAGGGCTGGAGAAATAATCTCTTTAAGATTATGTTTTATTCCCTTTGATGTATTTCACTGAAGATTAATTTTACTATCCAAGAGCAGTAAAAATAAGATATTTTAAAAATTAGAGTTATTTAGCATTGTACGCCTACGAATATAATTCCACCCCTCCCCAAAATCGTAGATTTTTCTCTACATCAAAACTAGTAATACAGTATAGGTGATGATGTTTTGCAAGCGGGGGAAAAAAAAAAAAGTAGCACTAAAAATATTGCATTTATACGCCTGTGCCACATAGCTTTCTCAAATCTGCAGTTATACGTTTCATTCACAAGATGGAGATTTTAACCGCCGTAAAGTCTGGTACACGTCCGCTTGCGAGCTACAATAAAAAAAAACTTATGGAAGAAAATATTAGAACTTCTAGAACCCCGCCTCATTGCCATAAAACCCGTCAAAATCAAACAACTTTCTTGGCCAATAAGAAGCTGTAGTGTCAAGATTAACCCAACCTACTTCTTAACACCTCCGACTATTGGTCGAAGAAGTGCGAATGTGGCAGTGAGAAGGGTGACAATGTATGCCTTGAACTGTGAACTAAGTTCCAGGATACGCAACGAAACGCAGTAGGCATTCTTCGAACACGGGTGGTCCGAATTTTATATCCTTGAGAAAAACTCAGACATTTTTTTTTTTTTTTTTTTTTTTGTTTCGTAGAGGTATCTTCCACATTTCTCTATTATGAAAGTAAATGATTATTTTAGCTAGTAGTTAAAGAATTTCACAAAGCAGATATTACAGAAACGTGAATAAAATTTAAAGCTATGTCATTAAAAAAAACAATCTGATGTGTACACCACATTACTTCCTTGTACGGAAATTATTACGTTATATTAAATTATACGCAATATTCCTGCATTTCATTTAAACATATTGAATTAACAGTTAACGAATTTTGAATTAAATCTACTTCGTCGATAGCGCATAAACCACAATAAAATAAATGCACTCTTTAAAGTTCGCTATATTTATTTACCATTGCCACACTTCGGCGCTGGGTTCACTTAACAGCGTTATATCTCATTTATTTTATAACTCAGAGTGCGCAAACATTATAGCATCTAAAGAATTACCACACGTTCTATTCAAATACAATAATAAATCTAAAACGATGTATAAAAGAAATTAAACAAATAAAAAAAGAAACAGTTTTTCACAGACGATTCAGCACCGATGCGCATGCGCTACTCGTTAATTCAATTCTCCCTTCTGGATAAAGCAAAATTACAAAAAAAAATTCAAAACATTTTCATTAAAAATTGAAAGCTATAGAAAAACATAAAACAACAAGTACAGTTAAAACAATTAAAAAACAATTTTCACAGTTAAAATTACAGTTTGTACGAAAAAACAAGCTAATAACTTAAATGATAATTCCAGAATGAATGAAGCATAATTTAATTCGCAATAATAAAAGAAGACCTTACTTTGTTGTTGCGAAGCTTAGTTTCTCTAGATTGGCAACAAATCCACTATTCTGCTAAGTTTCAAATGTAAACAAACATGGCATCTACCATAACCAAGAATTAGGCTTAGCCGCACTTAAAAAACTTTTAAATTGTTGATAATTCCAAAATTATTGCATGCAGGTTAACTAAAGGCATAAAAATCTTAACTGGAATATAAGAACAACATAATTCAATCATTTTTAAAGCAAAAAATGCACAATTTACAAACTTTTAAAAATAAAGAAGCTGAGCTCACTGAGCCGAGTAACAGAGTGGATACACATATATTTATATACTTTTGGTGCGGCGGATTGCAACCAAAATGCGAGGTGCACATCTGCATGTTATAGCAGTTCCATATCCAAAATTTCAGCGTTCTGAGGCTAATCGTTTTTGAGTTATGCGAGATACATACATACATAAGTACGTACGTACGCACAGACGCCACGAAAAAATCTCTTCAGAATCCATTTTAAATCAGTTTTACAATTTTTTGGGCGAAAAAGAGTCCTTTATTCTGTGCTTACGTTTAGATATTACGCAAAAACATGGTTAAATTGCATTTGATATTGGTCAAAATGGATATTTTCGTTGAAATATGATACCCGAATTTTTTCGCGATTGCAATACTTCCTTTTTACTTCGTACAAGGAAGTAAAAATTATAAAATCAGCAGTTTAATTCAGATTAAGTATCTAATCGTTCTAATAAATTGGCGCCTTTGCAGCGTCGAACGTAGGAGTCCGTCGAAAAATCGAAATGCAAATGTTTTAGTTAACCTCAGACATACGTGCGATACGTACACTTTTGTGAAGAATGGAGATAACTTGCAGCGTGATTTGCAATCAAATTCTAGCTTGACCAAAATCACTTGCTCTTTTACAATGCGCGATCAAAAAATAGGCCTTTTTTTAGAAAGATATAATATCTAACTATATGCATATGGCGTATGAATTAAAAAATTAAAATATAAAATTATATATTTCGGCAAAATATTATTATAAAATGTATTTTCATGTATACTTGCAATATAGAAACTAATTAAGAATTTTGAAGATTCAGAATATTGCGAAACCAGAAGTTCCTTTCATACAGTTAAATGGAAAATCAAGGAAAATATTTCTCTTCCCTTATTAAATATAAATAAGTCACAACATTATTATCAGATAAAAGGAAATTTTAACGTTGAATGAAAAATTTAATCTGAACTCAGAAAATATTTCAACATTTCAATTCCAAAAGCGTTTGTACCTATACCTTCTATTTGCATGTCAAAATATGTAAGCATAAAAGCAGCAAAATAATATTAAAAAAGTGCACACATTTATACAAAGTACTGTTTAGGGAAAAAAATTAAAAAAGTGTGTAGATGATTGTAATTTGTAGGTTACTACACAGCCTCACAGTTAAAATAAGATTTTGCTTACGTGCGGACAATACTGTTATCAGAAAAATAACAGAAATTTTATAATACGTACAATCAGTAAAGTAAATAAGAATTTTGAAGATCCCAAATTCTACTAGTGGACTTTATAATTAGCAACATATAATTAGGAAGCCAAATTATTTAAGCCCCTTTATCATCTAAGCTATGATTTTATACATATTTTCTTTATTTTATGCGAAGATATTTCTGGAATATGAATAATAGCAGTAGCGATGTTTATAAATATCAAGAAAGATTTCCATAAACATTGTTTCATTGTTTTTTTATACGTGTCTTGCAGCCATTGAAAAGTATCAAAAGAGTTTTGAAAAACTGGCTAAATTTTGAAAAATTTCTCTGTTACTGCCACACCCCGCCAGTGGCTGAGTGGCTAAGACCTCTGAATACTGGTAGTACAGCTCGAGTTCAAACGTAGGGAAACAGGCTGGCTGCATGAGTGTTTTTCGTGGTTTTCCTCACGTGAAACGTGAATACGAACCAGTTTCCGTTAGAAAGTCTTCCACGAAGGCATATTTCCCTTCCGGCAAATAATCCTGGTATGCTTTGTCGTTTTCAAATAACGTAACCTAACCTTTTGTTGTCCCGGAAAAGTGTCAAATAGTTAATAAGAAGCGCATTGGTCATTCTACATATTATTATAGTAATACATTACAATATTCAATTTTAGTTTGGAACACAGATGTAGTGGTACTGTCTGTCTACGAGACGAATAGTCCCCGCCACAGTGTCTGGCGGGTGGCGGTCGCTATAACAACAGGGTTAGTATATTTCAAATAGGGGCGAAGCAAGGCTTGCCAATTCATCTTGAAATGCTCCAGGATGGCAAATTGGAACGTCAATCTTCAAGACACCCCTACGGAAAATGGATCAAGGCTGGTTTCTACGCCAACAGACAGCTGCAGACTAACTGGCGAGAGCTTTTCTTGTGATAGACAGACTGTATTAAGCTTATAATAGCACTGAGTAGTTCTCAGATATTACAATCGCTTCCTTCCAAGCGATTATTGCCCTACCTCCGATTGTTATTTTATTGATTTTGAAAAACTCGTTTCTGTATTCATTGTTCTTTCTACCTCAAATCAGGATAGAAATTATGTTGGCTGTTACACATATAGAACTTTGCACAATATTTTAGATACGTAATATTGCAATGTTGTAATACTAAGCTACATTAAAGATACCGTGGGACTGGTAGAAATCTATCAACTACGGATGATATATTTTTTTTTCCATGATGGGAAAAGTATCATGATGCTTTTAAGGAATATATGTATAATAAATATGTATGTATATATATTTAGAGGGAGCGAGTAGGTATGGAATACAATAAAAGCCAAATATTACCCACTCTTGTAATACAATAAAGTTTGCCAAGCACATACAGTTTTTGAGCATATATATATAAGGGGGAAATTAAAAAAAAAAGAAAAAAATCTTTAGATAGCTGTAATCTGGTGTTGCTTAATTTTGTCATCATCATTAGGTTTTACTTTTAATGCAGAAGTAGGTATACACTAAGAAGAAGAGGAGATTTACTGAAAAAAATTACAAAAATATACATGTATGTCTCGATAATAATACTGAAGTAAGATATACATGTTTGGATAATGCTGCTGTTCATGAAAACGTAGGAAAATTCATTTACCTTCAGATTTTAAAAGTCTGTAACTGCTTAACAAATTGACTCCTTTAAACAATAAATGAATGCTCAAAAAGGTAAACTTTTATTTTATTTTCAATAGTAGTGTATGTGTTACCGGCAAAGTTTGAAATCCGGTATCCTAGGCATTGTATAATGCCTAAAACTAGCCGGCAATATATGAAACGATTCATATTTCACACATTTCCTAGGCAGTCTATAGAATACCAAATGACAAACTGGCAAAGTATGAAATACACCTCTGATTCGTTTCGAAGAACTGAAACTACTTACCAGAAGTTAGTAAATGACATAAAAAAGCCAAAATGACTACTCAGAAGGAACCACGGGATTACTGGCTGCTGATTTCCTAGGATATATTGTTTGTGGAAAAAGAAAATGCATTCATTTACCCTGCTGAAGACAGTGTTAGTAATAAACAGTGTTGCGTCACGGATGCCGAGTTATTTTCCGTTTGATTACTGCACGTGGACGACGCGACAGAATGTTGAAAGAATTTTCAACCAACTGCAAAAACGTCACGTGTAATGATATTGAACTCTACAACTACCTTTGTGAGCCCTGCCAGAAAAAAACAAAAAGGTATTAAAAAAGGCATTGACGTGAAACTTATGATTGTTTCTGAATTTAATTTCCGCTTTCAGGTAGATCTTATTTATTCCCGGTCACAGTCAGATCGAAAATAAAAACTTATTATGTTGTATTACATCATCTCACTATTTTATTTTACATATTTCGAATAACAGTTTTTAAAGGCACTTTTTCTTTAATTTTTCAAAATAATATTTGCATTTTTGAGGAATGAACGTCTTTTAAATAATAGCCTTATCATAACCTTTTTTCATACTTTGCCTAAAGAGCATTTGTCCTTCTATAGAATGCCTAGGTATTATATACAATGCCTATAGAAAGTATGTAATAATTCTCATATTTCACACTTTGCCTAAAAACGTCCAGCATTATATACAATGTTTAGGCATTCTGTAGGATGCCGGCGTTTCATACTTTAGCGGTAACATGTGTACCTGATATAATTGAAAAACTTTTTATACTTCCTTGTACGAAGTAAAGGGTGTATTGCAATCGCGAATCATTTCGGGTATCATATTTCAACGAAAATATCCATTTCAACCACTCTCGAAACCATTCGAACGATGTTTTGCGTGACATGTGTACGTACGGATAGTATAAAAGACTATTTTTGCCAAACAGGATTGTACACTGGATTCAGAAGAGAATTTTTCTTGACATCTGTTACGTACCTACGTATGTATGTATCTCGCATAACTCAAGAACGAGTAATAGTAGAACACTAAAATTTTGTAAATGGGATTGCTATAACATGCAGTTGTGAACCCCTCCCTTTTTCGGTGCTATCGGCTGCACCAATCCTACATAAATATAAAGATATATATTCCCACTCTGTTACGGTTAGGGTTACTCTATGGTTCCGTGAGCTTAGATTTTTTTTATTCTTACATGTTGGTAAATTGCACATTTTTTGCTTTAAAAATGATTGAATTATGTGGTTTTTCTGTTCCAGTTAAGGTTTTTATGCCTTTCCTTAATACGCATGCAATAGTTCCAGAATTATCAACAATTTAAAAATTTAAACGGAGAGTTAAGCCTAGCGAACCGCCCTTTGTTTACATTTGAAACTCGGTAGAATAGTGAATCAAGTCACTTTCTGCACCAAATTCAGTGCCTTTTTGCCGAGTGGGACCAAAAGCAAATTATCAGTTTTGTGCCCCGAAAAATCTGCCTTCTTGCCAGCCTGCCGAATTGCTTGTTTTTGCTTAGACACATTAATTTTAATTATAAAAATTATTTTTTTGAACTGCTTTAATTCCATCTGGTGTTTTATGTTTTACTGCATTTAACACTTTTTAATGAAGATGTTTTGAGTTTTTATGTATGTTTACTTTGCTGCGAAGTGAGAACTGAATTAATTGAATGAGAAATATAACTCTGATAAAATAATTCATTCTAAAGAAATTCATGTACGTATTTTTCAAGTTTTGGAATGGACGGGGGAGGGGCAATGATCTTCTAGCAATGCTAAAAAGATGCATGGCGCAAAAGAGAGTGAAAACTCCTGTTCTGTACTAACACATCCCCATAGCAGTCCAAAAAGTTACGCTAGCCATACCATCAACAAGGACAGCTTCGATACAGTAAGGTAATAAAGTTGAGGTTGCACCCATAACTTTTATTCTTCGAACACACAGTCTGAGCTTTCGAAAGCATTTCAAGTTCTTCATTCGAAACTTCGATAGCGAAAACGATCGTCCCGTTCCATTCCCTCTTGCATTCCATCCACACCACGATGAGATATAAACTTTTCTGCTACAGTTCCGTCAGTGGGCGGTCCGCTTCTCTCCGCGACGGCAGAGTCACGTGATTCTGGTTTACGAGCGACGGCGAAGAGCGAAGCGTCGTAAAAATCCGGTCTTTCGAGCACTTTCGGGAGCACATGAAAACGCGAGATTAGGAATAAAATGAATACGCGAGACGTCGAGATCGTTTCCACTGCTGTTTTATTGTGTCTTACTCTCCAAACGAACAAAGATGGCGACACTGGACGTGTTAAGGAGACTGTCACGTGTTGGGTAGCATTTTCTCCAGTTGGACACTTAACACTGATATTCAGATTGGATTGCTTGGGGCCCGAGGCTTTGTGGAACATTTTCACGGGCTTCAAAACTTTTTGATTATTCATTCTATCATTTCGAAAAGATGTATTTTGTTTCGGTCAGCAATAAAATCATGTAGATGACAAATCAAGGGAAGCCTCCCCCCTGGGAAAAGGATTCTTAAATCTAAAAATGAATTTTGTTGATAACTGCCAATGCATGATCTTTGATTTACTTTCGATATTATACAAACGCGTTACATAGCTTAAAGAGTAAATCATCAAAAAACTATTTTGTCAATACTTCTTAATAACATTTTGCAGCCGATGTTATTTTATATCATGAGACTGATGATTGAATTACTTTTCTAATAACTTAAACTAATTACAAAATTTCTGCATCTGCTGATGCTGAAATTTTGAAGTAACACAGAGATTATAAGCTCTGCATGCAAATTATACTACTCATACGATCTTTTATACTCCCCCCTTAAAATTTGTAATGATAAGCTTTCAATCCAGGAGTAAAATCTGAAGTTGCCTTAATGCCAAATTTTTATTCATTTATTTATTCTTGTTTGTCATTTTATAAAAATTCCATCAAATTTTTCGTTTTTCAAACAGAGCAGAACTTGGAATTTGGAAAACGTCGAAATGTTGAATGTTATTAACTTTTATGGTAAGAGGAATTTTTTTAAATTTTAGTTCTTTCAGTTTCTCTAAGTTCAATTTTATTTCCATGCTTATCCTCCGAATTACTGAAAAAGGACCTTAAAGTCTTAGGAACATTTTAATGCACTGTTCTGTAGAGATAAGCTCTTTTTATAAATCTGTAAGGTTTTAGTTTAAACTAACAAAGTTTTATTTTAATTTCTCTTTCCTGTGAACTCTTATTTCAACTTCCCGTTAAAATGAGCGCACGTTTAAGCTTTATGCTAATTTGAGGTGGAGCCAAGTTTTGTATTTAAAAGGTTAGCAAGGAACTTCTCGGTGTGAGAGAGCTTTTAGTCTCAGATCACTGCGGCTCTGTTCGACGTTAGTATTTAAGCTAGTATTTAAGTTCTAAGCCTTAGCGCTGTTACTCTAATACTCATTGAAATAATCTAAGTGCGTTAGTATTAACTAAATCTTGCTACGCACCATTGATCGTTTAGCATAGAGGCCAACCTCGCGTTTATACTTCTGAGAGCAACGACTTCGTAGTTTTCTATTTAACTTGATTTTAACCAGTTCACCGTTTGCCCCGAGAGAGATACGTTCAGAAAAAATTCATCGTCATCCGTTAGTAACGGCAGACTCTCGTCGGGCTGAAATTTCGGCTAGACCGTAACCCCCGAGACACATGCGTCGCAGCGTGTTTTTCCAACCCCCTAGAAAGAGTCGAAAATGAAAAGGGGTGATTGACGGGTTATTTAGTCACACTTATCTTCTCAACGGTGCAGCAGTAGGTTCGCAGCGGGGTTGTTTCAGAAAAGTAAAGGATGAGGGATCACTTTCGTCGAATGGATACCCCCTCAACACGTCTTATGAGATCCACAACAGCTTTCTCCCTTCTATTAACGAACAAAGGGATTTCAAAGTTTTAAATGCTCTTTTCAATTCCTAACGATTCCCCGAGGATATGATCTGTATATTATTCTCTGAACTTTAAATAGCATTGAAATGTTATACCTAATATATGCGTTTTGCTTTATCACTTTACCTACACAGATGGAAATATTACTTGCTTTAAATTTCATTATGACTATGTTGCGCCGATTGTGGATGACATTGTTGAACTGAAATTTTCGAAGTTATATCTCATTTTTCAAAACTTGTACTATTAATGCTTATTTTACTTTTTAATCGATACCTTTCTATTTTTTTAAATCTTATTAATTGAGAAAGCTATAGCATTAAAAGTTCGGGAATTTTAAAAGAAACAACAGTAATGTATGAAATTTGGATTCCTATATTGTTTCTTTTAGTTCTTTCCTAAATGTGTTACTATATTTTGCACAAAACATTTTCGATAATATGTACTTTTTTGGTTCGAGAATAGTCGTTTGCCATTTCCTACAGGAGAAAGATATGTATACTGCTAAAGCGAAGAATTAAGGAATGTTAAATTTTGCTTAGAAGAGTTAGAAATGGCCTGTAAAATTGTTGTAGACTGGAATAATTACATGCGGGAGATATATGAAATAAGTTTTTCCGAGTATGTCTTCATTTGCAAAAAATACTGATACAAAATTTTATAAAAGTTTTATCCACATAGCAGAAATCTTCAAAATAATTAGCAATCGCATTTCATAAACAAACTTCATAATATATATCTCTACCTCATAAAAGATTATTTTGCAAATACAATTTTAATTTCTTTAAGTAGAACTAGGTATGCCTTCATTGTAAAGTCGTAGAGAAATACGTAAATAAGAATAAAGTTCTGGTATTTTATAATTTGTAATTTGTTATACGTTTTCTCGGTGTTTACTTAACACTTACAGGCCTATGCTAACAGAAACAAAACAAAGTGAAAAACTCGATTTTATACATAATTACTCGTATATCATTTAAAATATACAAGATATAATATGAGTGTTTCATATTTTTGACCTACCTATATCAAAACCTTAAGAAATAAGCTTACATAAGTATTTTAGTTCACCTAATCAAATTTTAAGGAGACTGAAAGGTTTTTATGACGGCAGTCTTATCAAATTAATAATAATTCTTGACTATATATCTATTCAAGAATAGATAGAAATCTATTCTTGAATATATATATATTCTATGTATTCTTGAATATATATATTCCTTCTATTCTTGAATATATATGTTCTGTGTATTCTTGAATATATATATATATATATATTCCATTTATTCTTGATAACATATATATATTCTCTCTATTCTTGAATATATTTATTCTCGGATATAATAAGGAAAAGGGAGTATTAATGGAATTATTAAGATAGTTGCAACGATTATAATTTTAAAAATTAAAAATGATAAAAAATGTGCTCCTTAACATTGATGAATTTTTAGTCCATTAATTAAAAGAATGGTCACTCCTCTAGCAATCTATTCAACAAGAACCGCTAAAAACAGTTGCTACTTTCTTACTCTTTGAAATAGGGGCTTCACATAATCAAAACTTTCTTTGCTGTAGAAAAAGTACAATAAACTGAAAACAAAACCCCTCTAAATTAAAAAATTGCAATTTTTTAAAAGAACCTTAAATATCTAAGCTAAAGAAAGATTTTTTTTCACATAAAGGAATTAAATCTTTTAATTAAATATATAAAAATATACGGATCACAATTTTTACTACAGTGCAGGAAGAAAATAATAAAACACAATTCAAGCATATTTCAAATAAGCACTACTAGCTAATACACTTATTTTCGCTTTAAATAAAGATGTTACTCGACAATTGTAAAATCAGTACATTGTAACAGACTGCAATAGATTTGGGTTTGGGTGTAGGAAGTGAGGCAAAGGGGAAAATATCTGATCTAAGGAATACACTTCTTTCTGTTTAATGGTCCTCGTTAGGGGTCGTCATCCAGCGACCTTCAGTGTGACAGGTACGCGGTTCAATCTGATTTGAATAGAACTTCTAAATAGGTTTTCACAGCTGTTGAAAGGGGGAAAGAAATATTCCGAGGCCAGTTTTGGACACAAAAATTTCAACTTTGTGAGGAGAAAAATAACACGAAATGTTTGCGATTTTCAGAATGGTGAACTGGTTAAATTATTTGATTGTTCAAGTTAGACCCAAGTGCGGTCATTATTTTCTGTTATCCCTTCCGAGTTAGGAAGTGACTGTAAATAGCAGTTTAATAGAAGGGTAATTTTAAACCCTCCGTGCGTGCAGTTATTCTACCACTTCCACTGAACATAGCTGCATTCAGCTCCCTGTTCAAGATCAGGACTTTAACACTATCACGACCATGTTCGCCAAAAGCATGCACATTACACTCAGTCCTGACAAATCGATTTATTCAAGTCAATGTCCTTATTCTAGGCATACATTAAAACTGTTTCGTTTTCAGAATCAAATCAAAGGAAACAGTGTAATCTATTATATACAGATATAACTCTTTTTTGTTTTTTAGTCCAAAAGGGCTTTGTCTCTGAAGGACTATTGTTTTCATTTTGCAATTTGGCGTCGGAAACATTAAAAGTCTGAATCACTTTTCAAACTGTAGCCACAAAATATTGCAACCCTGTATTTAATTTAAAGAAATTAAATAATGAAGAATCTGCATAAATACATGTATATTTCTCCAAATGTGATAAAACAACGGTACCTAGAGCCATCCAATTTTGAATAACGTACGTTTCCACCCGAATATTCGCATCAGGAAGCCCGAATTTGGAATTTGTTTTATTATCTATTTCATATTTTGTAAAACTTTAATGAGTTTTTTATTAACAAACTCAGGGATTTCAAAGCGAGCAATGGCAACGTCGTATAGAAAAAAAAAAAAAAAACATTTTGTTCTCCAGCGCGGAGACTGTGTATCAGAAATTCTAAAGATATGCTCAATTTAAAATTATTTTGCGATATCACTGTTGAACTGAATTTTATGGTTCAAGTGGGAAGAACATGATATTTAATAAATGAAGGTAACACACAAAACATTAAAAAACGCCCCCTTTGGACGTAATTTAAAATTTGAAACCTTTAAGTTTTTAGTTCAAAGGGGCTTTGTCCCTGAAGATCTATTGTTTTCGTTTTCCAATTTTGCGTTCAATCACTCTGAATGTCCGTTTCACTTTTCAGATTGTTGCCACCAAATATTATCGTTCTTATTATATTTGAAAAAATTAAATAAAGAAAAATCTGTATAAATGTAATTATTTTTCTCGGATTGTGAGAAAACAACGGCACCTAGAGCCGTCCAATTTTGAATGACGTAATCCTACTGCGAGAATGGGCATCTGGAAACCCAAATCTGAAATTTGGAATATGTTTTATTATTGATTTCATATTCTGTAAAACTTTAACGAATTTTTTATTAACAAAATCAAGAATTTCAAAGCGAGCAATGGCAACGTTGTATAGAAAAAAAAAATTGATTTCCAGCGCGTGCGACTGGTATCGGAAATTCTTAAAGATATGCTCAATTTAAAATTATTTTGCGATAGGGCTCTTGAACTAAATTTTATGGTTTAAGTGCGAAGAATAGGGTATTTAATACATAAAGGTAACACACAAAATGTTAAGAAAACGCCCTTTGGACGTAAATTAAAACCTGAAAGCTTTCGGATTTTTTTTTTTTTTTTAACCGAAACTTTGTATCATCTCGAAAGTCAAAAGGCACCAAGCTGCTGATGTCTGAACCATCTCTTTCAACTTGCATCACTTTCTGATAATTCTCACACTACTTCAAACATTTATTATATCAAAATTAGGCAAAATAATAATCTTACGTTGGTCTATAAGCATTCGGCGGTACTTATAAAATAAGTCCCAAGTAATTAATTATTAAGTTATTACTATTGTTTTTCTGCTCTGTTGAAGTTGTCCATATTGCTGCGTCATAGGGATTCGTAAAGAATTGGGATAAATGAAGAGGGAAATCTTGAAACTTTAGATGAATAACAGTTCTTGCAGAGAAACAGCTACAGCAGAACACAGAAAATAAGCTAAAATTCTCTTTAAAGCGAGAGGGCTGTTGCAAGTTACAAAAAGCGCTCACAGAGCAGAGTCAAAAATAGCTGCCATCACAAAATGCACATAGAGTATGCATTTCATGACCGCTCACAAACTCTTATTTATACTGCTGCTGAAGGAGAGGGAAGATGCTTCCGGAACCTTCCAGAAAAATCACTGTTTAAGCATCGGAAATGCGTTTTTTGAAAACTTTCATGATGTCGCCAAATTAGCGAAAATTCTCCAGCTGTCAGATGGCAGAAGCAATTGCCATCGAAGTATGGTTGAGAAACTTGTTCAAATCTCCAGTTCTGAGTGAACTACTTTTGCGATTCTAACACGGAAGATTACAAAGACAACTCCAGAAAGAACACGATGAAAGAGAACAGCAAAATTAGGAAAACATCCCACAGTATAATCTATAAATCTATTCTGTGTCTCGCCTCCCAATATCTCTCCCAGAGTGGGCAGCGACTGAGATGCGAGGCATCCATTTCCTCATGAAGTTTACACAATTTATATATTGAGGTTGGAATAATGTCCAATCGATTCAAGTGTTTTAAAAGACAATCATGGCCAGTAGCAAGAGCAACATAAATAGCAACTGATTTCTTTCTCGGCCATAAAGGAATGCTAAAAATTCTGTTAACTAACCTGTATGCTTGAAATACAGAAGCGCCCAAAATGCCTTTCCAGATTCACAGCAATTTCCTCCCCTTCCCTCCATTAACGCACAAAGAGTTGTAAAGATTTAAAATGACATTTTTTTCTACTTCCTAACAAACAAGGATAAGAAAAAAACAAATACATCCTTTTAGGACAAGCTTTCTGCAATAAACTGATACAATGCATTTGGGGAAATGGCACCTGCTGATACATTCCGTAGGGGAAGGGAAGAAAAGACCATTGCAATTTCGGCCGTTTCGGGCGGTTATGGTCGTTTGAATAAAGGGCAGTTTGGAGCGTTTTGGTCTCCAAAAAGTTAATCCACACTTTATAACTGTTCCTCTCAGTAACGTTTTTCTAAAAAGCTTCTCTGTAGTCATTTTTTATTACTCTTTTGGCAGTATGAAAAGCGATGTGGTTATCAGTTATTTGGAGGATAATAGTCCCTTTCAACAAATATGCCTTATGATTTCCATGAAGGCCACAATGTGATGGTATCCATTGCATGGCAACTTCTTTGTCCTCTAAATTGTTAACCAACTGCTGACATTTCAAAACATCAACAGACTGATGATTCAAAAGGAGAAATGGTTAGAGGAGTAGCTTTACAATCAGAGAGTATGAAAATCTTTGAAAAATGTTCAAGTTGACATTGGAGTTCGTACAGGGCTATGCGTAGCGCCGTAATCTGACCATCGAAAGCTGTTCCAAAACGTATATATATATACATGTAATATTTCAGTTATTCCAACACATCGTGGGTGAATGGTGAGGCTATTCCATTACACGTTTTGGCAGATGTTTGACGAAGCTGGGATGATTGAACCACGGAGAAAAAATACGACTCAGGACTTTCACTTTTAACAGCATATCTTTATTTTAATTTAGAGCAGATGATTTTTCCAGATGAAGTTACTAAAATAACTTATTCAGTAATTGAACTACTAGATACGACCGACTTTAAACTTTAATACGTCATAACGTTCTAACAAAGAAAGAGGAGCATAGCGAAGGCGTTAGCAGGACGAAGGCGAGAAGGCATCTGTATAGGAAAACTTATGGCGCAACATTAATATGAGGAGGTTATGTAATAGGCGCGAATGTTCCAGAAGGTACTGGTCTAGGGGAAGATCCTGAATTGCAGAAAATTAATTAAAGGTTGCTAGTTCGCAAAGAGCAAAGCCATCGTATTTTTACATATACAAATTGTATATATTATATTGTTTCAAAAGAATATAGTAAAGTTAAATTAAATTTAAATAATTTTCTTGAGCCATTGCTGCAAGGAATGAAATTTGAATTTAAAATTTCTATTGGTAAAAAGCAAATTAAAGTAAAAAAATAATTAAAGAAATAGATTTAAAAGAAATTATAAATTTATATTGCTGCGAACTAATCTACAATATCATTTAAATTCTGAGAACATAAGTAAATTAAGTGCAAATATCAAAATCTATTAACAAATATAAAATTCTAATTTTTTAAAATCCTAAAAATTATAAAAATGCATAAGTGATTAATTGTTGAGCTGGCAGAAGACCGACTTATGAAGGGGAAGTTGCTCTCAAACCTAACTCTTCAATTACTCAATTCGTGTTTCATCATTCATGTAGGCAAGGGTAAAATTCAAAACCAAAAGTAAAACCAAATGATGTGATTTACCAAAAGTAATTCAAACGAGCGGAATTTTTAGAAAAGAACAAATTAAAGTTAATATAAAACAATATTTTTTTAGAAAACCAATGTAATTTAGAAACTCTTGCCCACAAAAAACTTATATACGTATATTTGATTGAGAATCAATTAGATTTATGATCTGAATCTAGCAAATAATTTGGTGCTTACTTGGAAGTAAGATGAAACACTCTCTCTTATTTTAGTTACTGTTAATGGATGGTAAATTGGTTTATTCCCTTCATAAGTCGATTAATCTGCTATCAATATCAGTAACTGGTTTTTCAATACTTAAAAAGTTTACTTTTAATTTTGGCATTTTTGCGATTTAGTTTTTCCTTAACTGTGTTTAAAGCAAGGAGGACTGAAAATGTTTTTAAATTGAATTTCCTTTGCTTGGAGATGTAATATGGAGAGTTTTCTTTTTATAATTTATAATGAATTATATATATATATATATTCTAAGGCAAAATAAATTAAAATAAATAATATTTTTGAAATCCATTTCATATTCAATTCGGAATGAACTATATGCAAAAGGGAAACACCGGAAGAACAATGGCAAAATGCAGGAAAGGCGGGAAAAATGCCGAAACCTAAAATAAAAAAAAGAAAAAAAAGAAAAGACATTTACAACTTTCACTGCATCGTCTTCAGGGATTTGGGGCAAAGAAGGAAACAAATCAATCAGCCTGTTTCTGAGCTAATAAAGACACAAATTAAAGTCTAATACTAATATTAATCTCAGAAAATAAGTCAAACTAATACGTGTCTTTATCAGACCTACTATAGCCCATACCAAAGAGTGAAAAAAAAAGTAAAATTATAGCATCAGAACCACGTAAACGAGCTTAAAAGAGTTTAAAAGTTATGAGCAAGTTAAAGTAAATAAACGAGCTTAAAAGAGTTTATTTTGAGTAGACCAAGTCTAAAAAACAAAGTATGTCAATATATAATAAAGTATGTACATAAGCAATCCAATACATAAAAAAATAGTAACATGTGAAAGTTTTGAAACCATAGTGGTCGGACCGTTAAATTTTCTTAAAATTATATCTGCATCAAAACCATAAACAACTGAAACAAAGCTTACAAATCTAATAATAATTATTTTAGATCAAATTTTCTCTTGTTATTATTTCTTCGTACGTTGGATGCTTTCTGTTTTACAATTTTTTTTTTGGTTCCCACTACTTAAATTGAAAATAATAATTATTAGATTTTTAAGCTTATCTGCTTGTTAGTGATTTTGATGCTGTAACTTTTGAGAAATTTTTTTTTACTGTCTGCAGGGTTTCGAAATTTTCATGTATTATTATTTTTTTTTCAGGTGTTGGATTACTTGTACTTACAAGTTTTATTTTTTAAACTCGGTATGTTCAAAATAAATAATTTTAATTTTAAAGTTTTTTTTTAATTTGTTCATGGTTTTGATGCTATAATTTTGCAATTTTTTTCAATTGCTCAATACGATGTGTATCAGTTGGACTGATGAAGACAGATTACTTTAACAGATTTTCTAACCTTATAAGGTATTTCACCCGCCTTCTAACCATGCCTTTGTGGTGTAGTAGTCACCACGCTCGAAGCGTATTTGAGAAGTCCGCGGTTCGAGTCCCGACGAGGTCATTGCTCATTTCTTCACTTTCCTGCTTCATAAATCCTCACTCGGTACCCGAACAAAAAAAAGGTATAGGATGATGATTCTCCACCATCAGGATTTGGCGATTGGGTCGCCTAATCTCCAGTCGCCCTTTAAAAGGGGGAGTATATAAGTTATTTCTACGATCTTCTTAGCATACCTTTTTGGTGTAGTGGTCAGCATGCTCGACCCGTATTCGAGAGGTCCGTGGTTCGAGTCCCGGAGAGGGGCATTGTTTTTTTTTTCACGTCTCTGCAAACACATTTTATGTATTAAACTTCAATCTGTGCCTTTGTTGGTTCAAGAAAAGTTTGATTTACGTACTTCTTTCGCTGCACCAAACCCCTGATGAAGATGCAGCGAAAGATATGAATTTCGTTCTTCTTTCCTTCATTTTCGGTTTTGGCATTTTTTGCTTTTTTTTTTTTAATATTTTGTGATTTTGCTGTTGAATCGAATTTCATGTGGCGTAAGCATCAATAACGTGATATTTAATAAAATAAAGTAGACACACAAAACGGTAATAATAAAAAAGACAACAAAAAATGTTTTGTAGAGTCATCTTAGTAAGAAAACTGACCATTGATATGATGAACTGAGAAACGATTGCGAAAAAAGTGTATGGCAACACTTAACGACGCATCGGTAATTCTAAACGTATACTGCTAGGCTGTTTTTAAAATTTTTGTAATTTTGTTATTCAGTTGCCACGTATATGGCGCCATACACATGATATACGGCGTAAGCGAAGAACGTGATGCTTAATAAAAAAGCTAAAAAGACAACAACAAAAAAGAAATGATGCGTTAGTAGGAGTGAATACAATACCAGACTGGTAGACTGCGAGCTCAGGGAGACCGTAAAACTTCCTTCTGGAAGACCGCTAAAATCTGAAACTTTTAAGCTTTATATATATATATATATTTATTTATTTATTTATTTATTTATTTAAATTCACAATTTGTTCTCTTTATGAATATCTGCATTATTTACGGAATATAGATGCCTGACGTGCTCTTAAAGTAAATAAAATAACTATGTCAGGACTGAGTGTTCGGTGCATCTTCTTGGCGAACATCTTCGTGAATTAAACTGAGTCCTGATCTTGAACAGGGAGCTGAATGCAGCTATGTTCTGTGGTAGAATACTGTGATTAAGTGGTAGAATAACTACGCGTAAGAAGGATTTAAAATCCTCTTTTATTAAACCACAATTATTTACAGCCACTTCCCAACTCGGGAGGGATACAGAAAATAATGACCGCCACCTGGGTCTAAACTGAACAATCAAATAATTTAAACTAAAGCTAATTAGAAATTAAGTAGTCGTTGCTCACAGAGCTATAACGCGAGGTTGGCCTCCAAACTAAATGGTGCGTAGCAAGATTTAGCTAATACTAACGCACTTAGAATTACTTCAATAAGTAATAGCGTAACAGCGCTACGGCTTAGAATTTAAATACTAGCTGGTCAGGCGAACGTCGAACAGAGTAACAGTGGTCTGAGACTAAAAGCGCTCTCACACTGAGGGGTTCCCACCTATCGCTTAAATAGAAACTTGGCTCCACTTCAAATTAGCATAAAGCTGAAACGCGCGCTTATTCTAACGGGAAGTTGAAATGAGAACAGATAGAAAAAGGCAAATTAAAATAAAACTTTGTTAGTTTAACTAAAACCTTACAACTATACAAATAAATAAGTTGACTCAAGCAGTTAAAAAAAAGAAGCACAAATTATCGTGACTAAATGGGATTACAACTGCATCCGATTTTCCGGGCTAATGGGGATCACAACCTATCCATAAATGAATGAATCTACATAAATGGATTGTCTATTCCAGTGTTCCCCAACCTTTTTCAGTGTTCCCGAACCGCGGACCGGTCAACGTTTGATAATTTTACCAAGGCCCGCTGGGGGGGGGGCGGTCGTTTATTGTTTATATTTTAGATTATTTTGATTTATTAATTTTAATTTAATTGTTTTCATACACGCCTTAAAAATAAAATACAGTTACACCAAAAAAAAATAAATATAAAGTGATTTAACATTTTAATTTACTAGAACGTTAAATCAATGAGAGCCTTGAGCTTGTTTTTTTGCAATCAGACGGTTCCACCCGGGGGGGGGGTCGGAGACAATGACACCAGAAGTGTGTTGCTTATGTCCAGTTTTAATTTAAATGTGTTGCTTATGTCCAGTTTAATTTTAATGAAACACAGATGCTTTTAATTTGAGGTATAAACCTAGGAATTTAAATTCAGTTTCAATGAAATGGGCGGCCTGCAGACCGGTATCATTTGATCCACGGACCGGGAGTTGGGGACCATTGATCTATTCTACGTAGACTGAATATATCGCTATTATAAAGCAAGTTTCGATTTCTTTAAAATTTCATTTTTATTTATATTGCATTTTATTTCAGCATCATATTTCTCCAACAATTTGTGAGGTTTTTCTCTTTAAATTCTTAAGTTCTAACTTCAAACCCCACGAACACTTAACAAGCGAATAATCGCTTAAGTGCGAACGTGAGACTTAAAGAGGGTTTAAAACCCTTTATTACTCAGTATATTTACAAGTTAGTTTTGACTTAAAACTTTACAATAAGCCGCCACTCGGGCTTGAACTTAAGATACTAATAATTTGAACTAAAATTAGCTTAACTAAAGCTCTGAAAGGATATAGCCGAAGCTATCAGAATCTAACTAGTTGGCCCCTAAATATTAATTAAATCGGCGAAGCCTAGCAAGGGCCTAAGATATGGCCGAGCGTAATAACAGCTAAGAGAGACCTAGCCAGAAGGCAAACGCGCTCTAGTCAGGAAATCAGACTCTCTCTCTCTCTTGAAGTCGGTTAGGTCACGACTTAAATAGTACTCTTTCTCATTTGCATTATCTGCGTTTCTGAAATTACATTCTATCAGGAAATTGTAAGCTGAAATTAGAATAAGATAGGAAAGATACCAAAACTTAAAATAACTGTTAATTAACATAAGGTAAACCTTACAAATTATTTTACTTTTTTCCGTAAAGAAGAATACAAATTCTCATTTTCAGGCAAAAATGAGCAATGGAATTATTTTTCATGTAACAAAATGCGCAGCATATTTATTTCCAGTTCAACTTAAAGACAAATTTGATTTCTCACTTATTTAGATTCCAAACTAAACAGACTGTTCTTATTTCTTCTTCAATTTAAATGACGAAATTATTTTTACAGATTGAAACAAAATGCGCAACTTATCCATATTCAGTAATAATTAAGTCATATTCCTCGCTGGATAAAGCAATTACCTGCAGAAAATAACATAAAATAATAATGAAATGTATATGCAAATCAACGAAAGATTAGAAACACTCAAATAAATTGATCACAAGTTAAATTTTGGCTAATCTTTGGAATATCGTAACAGGCAGTTGGCAACTTTTTGGTAAGGCGATAAAGGTTGCTAGTTATGACTCTAGCAATAACTTGAGAATATTTTGTTATACACAAATCAGAGGACATCCGTATGGAGAATTCAGAGATCATGAAACATGTCATGGGACACTTATAGACGAATCACAATCATTTAATCCAAAAGGGGGGGATTTGCAACAGTATCTGAAGTCCTTTATGCCATTTTGTAGCTTGTGTGAAACACTGTTGCTTGGATACCATGGCCCTCTCCAGAGTAAATTCAAAATTCTTATTACATTTATGTGATGATCTAAAAGAGTTGCTTGAAAGGCGTATGAGTGTAGGATTGACTGCAAATAAGTATTAATGTCCAACATGTGGGAATGAAATGAGATTGTTTGAAAGGATATTACAGATAGGTTTGAATGGCGGGGTGCAAGAAGTCTGGTGAAAATGGACGTTTTGTGAAACGAAGGGTACCTGGTTTGCTGAACGTCGTTTGAATATGGAAGAAATTTTTTTTATTTCTTATTATTGGGTCAATCGACTGCCAATTCACTACTGGATTTCCGACTGAGGAATTAGCAGTAGAATTAGTTCTGTTTCCTTGATTTCCTCTTTCCGCGTTTTTCAAGATTCTTTCTGTTTCCTCGAAATCGAAGAGCACAGTCCCCCTCCCGCAGTTTCTCAAGGGATGTCACGATGAGTCATTGAGAAGAGCTGGGCAGTTTCTTTGCGAATAAGTTAGTCTTCGTTAGATTGAAGACGTGTCTTAGTTAAGGCTCCTCTCGAAATCTTAGTTTCATTCTATCTGTAATTCTGTTGCAATATTACCTCTTATTTTCACATCTTATGTTTATCAATATGGATGTTTTAGACATTATTGAAACTAAAAGGAAAAAAAAAAAACCTTTAGCACCTTATAAAGGTTATCAGTATCGAATTCAGAATAAAAATAAGGAAAACGTAGTTGAGTGGATTTGCATAAATGAAAGAATTAAAAGCTGCAAAGGTGCAATTAAGAGCAAAGAAGTCGTCGTTCTAGAAGAAAGTACGTTGTTTTAGAACGAATATTTATTCTGAAAGATTTTATTATAATAACTGTGTAAAGAAACTCAAGTTTATGCAGAATTTCGGAAGCATATTATTTTTACTTTAGGAAACGAACTTTTAGTTCATTGCCAAAATCATCGGCAGAGTTTAAACATCTCTCTCCTCTTTGAAATACGGTATTAGCTTCATTCATGCAAAGATCTGAGATGCTAAATATGTAACTCTTTTGAGAAAGGGGGTAATGAAGACTGATGATTTCAAAGATACAGGAGCGTTTTTGACAAAAGCGAAAACAGGAATTGCAGAAACGGGAAAACACTTTAGCAGTAGTACTGCAGATAATTGGAATCATTTCTATAGAGAAACGCGTGTGGAATTTTGCGAGAATGATGTGGGTATGCTTGGTGGTGTGGATGTTATTGTTGAAATTGATGAAAGTGAGTTTGCAAAGTTTTAGTTTAAACTAACAAAGTTTTATTTTAATTTCCCCTTTAATATGTGTTCTTATTTCAACTTCCCGTTAGAATAAGCGCGCGTTTCAGCTTTATGCTAATTTGAAGTGGAGCCAAGTTTCTATTTAAGCGATAGGTAGGAACCTCTCAGTGTGAGAGAGCTTTTAGTCTCAGACCACTGCTACTCTGTTCGACGTTCGCCTGACTAGCTAGTAATTAAATTCTAAGCCTTAGCGCTGTTACGCTATTACTTATTGAAGTAAATCTAAGTGCGTTAGTATTAGTTAAATCTTGTTACGCACCCTTTAGCATAGAGGCCAACCTCGCGTTCATAGCTCAAAGTTCATAGTTCAAACTTAAATAGAAATTAAATCGTCGTTGAGAACGGCGATTTAATTTCTATTTAACTTTAGTTCAAATTATTTGATTGTTCAGTTTAGACCCAAGTGCGGTCTTTATTTTCTGTATCCCTCCCGAGTTGGGAAGTGGCTGTATATAATTGTGGTTTAATAAAAGAGGATTTTAAATCCTTCTTAAGTGCAGTTCTTCAACCACTTAACCACAGTTTTCTACCACAGAACATAGCTGCATTCAGCTCCCTGTTCAAGATCAGGACTTCAACTACCTCACGATTAGGTTCGCCAAGAGTATGCATAGAACACTCAGTCCTGACAAGTTTGGCAAGCGCAAGTATCAGAGAGCTAGAAGAGTGGAAGGTTAGGTTAGGTTATTCAATTATGGCAAAGCACACGAGGGCTATCTGCCTAAGGGGAGGGATGCCTTCGTGGAGGACTTTCTAAGGGAAACTGGCTCGTATACACGTTACACATGGGGAAAACCACGAAAATGCCCATGCAGCCAGCCCGTTCGCGGGATTCGAACCTCAGACCGAATACCAGTGTTCAGCGTCTTTACCGCTCGGCCGCTGGTGGGCGGAGAGTGGAAGGAAAATGGGTATTTGGTGGGATTGAAAGAGGAAGTAATGAGTGTTCTTTTAATGTTGTGCCAGATAGAAGGAAAGACTGGTTTTTAGGTTATAAGGTATTTCTCCCGCCTTCTTCGCATGCCTTCGTGGTGTAGTAGTCAGCACGCTCAAAGCGTAACCGACAAGTCCGTGGTTCGATTAGCGGCGAAGGCGTTGTTCATTTTTCATGCCTCCTGCTTCCGAAATAACCTAATGTCTCTACACTGGTGCCCGAACTAAAAAGGGGGTGGATAATAACTCACAATCACCGGCATTTGGCGATTGGGCCCTCAAAACCCCAGTTGCCCTTTAAAAGGGGGAGTATATAAGGTATTTCTCCCGCTTTCTTCGCATGCCTTCCTGGTGTAGTGGTCAGCATACTCGACGCGTAACCGAGATGTCCGTGGTTCGATTTCCGGCGAAGGCGTTGCTCATTTTGAACCTCTCCTGCTTCTAAATAACCTAATGTCTCTACAAAGTTACATTAAGCAGTATATTTTACCAGGAACTATAATAACATCCGATTGCTGGAAATTATACGCCTGTTTGAAGGATGAAAGTTTTCAGCATCTTGCCGTTAACCATAAGTATAATTTCAAGGCTCCTGAAACAGGGGCACATAACGAATACGATTGAGGACACATGGGGTGCCATAAAAAATGCTATTCCTAAGCATTACGATAAACAAAACTTTGCTTTTTATTTAGCAGAACATGTATGGCGGAAAAATTCACAGAAAAAAAAAAGCATTCAACAATTTTGTTAAAGCTATTAAAAAAGTTTATCCGCCATACACTCAAGATTCTGAAAAAAGATTAGGTAAGTTAGTATTTTTAATCATTTGAAGAGATTATCTTTTAAATATAAGCTATAAAGAAATTAATGTACTATTATTAGAAAATTTCTATGCATAAAAAAATTTTATTAGCAGTAAATTTAGTTTAAAGTAACTAAGATTTTCAACTAATTTTTACTAATTTAATGTATGTGTTTTTAGTGCATTATGTGGTTATAGATTTTCACAATCGATGGCGGTACGAATAAAACCACAATCGATGTCAGTATAAATAAGGTGATGTCATGCAAATAAGTTCAATATTTGAAATTGTGTATTTCCAACCATTTTTAATGTTCGCCTTATAAATTGCTAGATAACTTTTATAATGCAGAATTTAGAGAGAAAAATTTTTAATGTTATTTCTTACATATTTTATTTATTTTATATGTTCATATGTTCATCCTTGGATTCATCCTTGGACACGCAGGATAAATGTATAAAACTTGCATAGAATAGATACTTTTTAACGATCAGATATTTTCATGTATGTCCTTTTTACCGATTTCAAAGATTCACAAAATTTTCCTGTATTTTTGTGCAAGTTTTTCAAATTTATGAGCGAGATTATTTACATATTACATATATAAATTTATCCTACAAAAAACGAATTTCTGTGCAGATTTGTTCCATTACTTTCATGAAAATTCCAATCGCGATTTCAGCTAATAAGCACACAGGAGACATTTCGCACCTAATCTTCGTAATGATAAAGCACTTTTATCCCGAAAAAGCTCTAGCATATGCGTAATTCAGCTAACAGATTGTTCGAAAAAATATTGAGTTAAATAAAGTGCCTTTACTTAGTGAAAACAAAATGGAGTCCAAAAAAAAAAAATTGTAGGTTGCCATAGCAGGGTTGGCCACCAAATTTTCGCCAAAAAATCGCCAAGTTACCATAATTCGAAGATTCACTTAGATTTTACTTGGCTTAACAAGCGACTCGAATAATTGGTAAAACTGCATATTACGGGCCAGTTTGGCGCGTTTTCGAAAAATCGCCAAGTCGCCAAATCGGATATTTTCGAGGGTTTTAGAAAATCACTAACTCATCATATCGCCATATTAGATGGTTGCGAATTTGAATGAATCTTCTAAACATGCAAAAGTATCTAAAACCAAAGTTCAAGAAAAACAACGATAAAGTATTTGAAAGTTAATAACTATGTATTATATGGCATCAACAATATTAAAACTTTTCATAATATCATATACCATTTTTAAGACAGTAGCAAAATGGAGTAAAACGTTTTAGCACGAAATTTAAGAAATTGTAATGAGCAATAAATGAGCAATAAATGATTGGAAAGCATGTAAGGTTTTAGTTAAACTAACAAAGTTTTATTTTAATTTAAATCTTTCTATCTGTTCTCATTTTCAACTTCCCGTTAGAAGAAGGGCGCGTTTTCAGCTTATGCTAATGTTAAGTGGAGCCAACGACTATTTAAGCAAGAGGTAGAAACCTCTCAGTGTGAGAGAGCTTTTAGTCTCAGATCACGGTCACTCTATTCGACGTTCGCCTGACCAGCTAGCATTTAAATTCTAAGCCATAGTGCTTTTACGTGATTGCTTATTGAAATAAATCCAAGTGCGTCAGTATTAGTAAAACTTGCTACGCACCATTTAGTTTAGAGGCCAACCTCGCGTATAGCTCTGTGAGCAAAGATTAATTTAATTTCTATTTAGTTTTAGTTTAAATTTGATTGTTCATTTTAGACCCAAGTGTGGTCTTTACTTTCTGTATCCCTCCCGAGTTGGGAAGTGGCTTGTAAATAATAGTAATTTAATAAAAGAGGATTTTAAATGCCTTTCAAATGCAGTTATTCTCCAACTTAATCACAGTATCCTACTACCGAACATAGCTGCATTGAGCTCCTTGTTCAAGATCAGGACTTAAGGAGTTTCACAAAGATGTTTACCAAGAATATGCACCGAACACTCAGTCCTGACAAGCATTGATTCATATTTAAGCTAAAACTTTAAAAAAAATGCAGAAGAAAAAGGAAGATAAAATTCAAAATTTCGATCTACTGAAATATGAGCAATAATATAGTAAAAAAACAAAAAGTGGTTAAACAATTTTAACTACGTAAGATATATTTTTACAATAAATTTTTATTTATAATAAACAGTAGAAACTCGCATTTGTTTATATCTGTACTAAAATGTAACAATACAATGGAGATGAAATTCAAAATGGCGCGCTCATTTCAACCACGTGCTTAACCACATATAATGGACACACACCTCCATTCCCACAAATCTGTCGCATCTTTCCTTTCAACTAATTTCATATTATTTTTACACTTAGGACATTCGTACATATTCGCAATTCATGCACCATTCTGTCACACATTTTTCACCCTTATCTTTCAACCGAATCAAATAAGTAAAATCCACACAATCTTTCGACGATTGTGTGGATTCGAATCAATCGATCCACCAATCCATTTTGCTCACACAATCTACTAAAAGCAGAGTGAAATGACGAAAATTCAAAAAGCCCGCTTAAATGCTATAAACTGTGACCTTAAACCCTAACGATTTTCATGACGCCAAGAGATTACCAGATTTGGCGCGATTTTGCTTCATTTGGCGACTGGCCCCTAATCTCCAGTCTAGCCGAATAATTAATTTCAATTTTGGAGTTTCGGATTACTGGAGTACAAGTAACTTAATTTCATTGCATATATTATTTAAGCCAACAATGATGAATCAATTTAGTGACATTTTTTTCTGAATTTCTGGCCATTATATTTCTTCTTTACAGAAAAAACACTGTATTTAAACTGAATTCGAACGCTCCATCTTGTAGCAAATCGCCTAATACAGCATAATTTCTCGAAGACAAGTTACCAAGATCATAAAAGAAGCAGTAGAGTGTTTACGACCACTTATTTTATGAGATCTTTTGTTCTTGCGAATGGGGTATAAGACTGCTAGCTGTACATCAAGTTTTGCAAAGTTGCTCATTTTATGGCAGTTTTAGTACTCCAAATCAGAGCATTTCCTCAATTTTCATGGACGGCAGGAGTGTAAATTATATCGTTTTACAGTTATTTTAGAAAGATACGTTACCACTGGCTCCGTACGTTTCTTTTTTCTCCTCAAAGAATGTGGGAAGGGCCAAGTTGTAAACGCCTTTTATTTTAAAAGACTGTAATTATTTTTCAACCGACATTTCATTTGTTAGTCAAATTCCGAAATCTTTTACGATTTAAAACCAGGTTTTTAAATGACTTAAATTACAGTGCGAATATCGACAGCCAATGCATAAACGTGGCCATAAAAATAAAGTGTCTGTTTTGAATAACTTTTACTTAAATGTGATTCTGAATTGAAACTATGAAACTACTTTGCAGATGTCTTATTGAAAATGTACTATGCTTACGGAACTGATCAAGTACTCATACTGAGATGATAAAACATAAATTTCTTTCCAGTTGTTGTTCTTCCTGAGGTCACATATGAAAGAAAAGAAGCATCATTGTATTGTTGAATTCCAGTATTGTTGAATAACCAGTATTGTTGTAACCAGTATTGTTGAATTCGTACCGGTCGGCAATAGAATGAATGCACATAGCTTAATAAAATTTATTTTACCAAAAGGAACGCATCACAGTTTTGGTCCTTTCCACAAAAATATTCGTATAACACTTCATAGTGTCCCAGAGTACAGTCAGTAGTTACACCCAAACTACTAAGACGTTAAATACATCGCTATGCAAAGGACATCTAAAAAGCCAAGCTCGTACGGATATATCTAAATACTTCGAACTCGCCGAGAAATCTCTACTATCTTCCCCTTCTGGGAATTACTGAAAGGCATATGAGGGCCGGATACGGTTACAGCTACACAGAGGATCAATTACAGGTATTCAGTTACAATAACCATTACAGTTATAGAGAGAATGGGCCAAAATGTCGCAGAAGGATCGCCAAATTTGGCAACTTTTGGGGAACACTCGCCAAATTTGGCAACAAAAACTAGTCACCGAAACCATCGCCAGCTTGGCGATATCTCGCCAATTTAGCGAGGTAGCCATTTACTCTGTGTTAAATAGACTTGCCCTTGTATTCTTACTTTTCCGGAGAATCTTCGCTTCTTTAGAATTTCGTATTATATTATTAAAAAAACCCTATAACTTAGTGTAAAATTTCATTAAAATTATTGATATATGTAAAATTCGCAACAGCATATTCACATGTTTATTTTTGGGTTTCCAGTTTTTCAGTGTTTCATAAAAACTAGTGCTGTAAAGATGCAAGCATATTTATCCCTATTACAAGCAAATAGAAAATTTCAGCTTTTAATTAAAGAATGATCTTACTAGTGATGAAATTCAGATGCTATTTGCTTTCATTTAGGCTAATTAGACATTTATCTAGGGTTACTGAACTATAAGCATGAATGTGTCGGTGATTAGTTACGTTTCCATTTCCGAAAATTTTCATGTATGGGATGGTA
>KK115391.1:423605-452337 GCA_000611955.2 Stegodyphus mimosarum | reverse complement strand
ATTCGAGAGGTCCAGGTACAGTACCGGCGAGGACGTTGCACATTTTTCAAGTCTTCCTGCTTCGAGATAACCTAATGACTCTACGCTGGCGCCCGAACAAAAAGTTGGTGGATGATAATTCTTCACCACCAGGATAATCCCCTAATCCCCAGTCGCCCTTTAAAAGGGGGTATATATAAAGCCTGTTCTCCCTCTTTTGTGCACGCCTCCGTGGTGTAACGGTGGCACACTCGGCAGAGGACCAAAGTTCGAGTCCCGGGGAGGGGTGATGGCTCATTTTTCATGTCTCCCGCTTCCAAAAAATCCTAATGACTGTACAAAATAATAGAATTCTGTTCCAGAGAGTGAACGATTTAATTGCTTTATATTTAAGCTAATACTATAATATTTAATTTTAGCTAATGCCCGGGCCTCGAAAATTAATTTAGGATTGCAACAATAATTATTTCAGAAAATAACTATAAGATGATAAAATTAATTAGGGAAAAGGAATCATATCTTGAAATGTTTCTTACTATCCTCTAGAGACATCAGGATTTTTTGAAAGCAGGAGAGATGAAAAATGAGCATGGCCTTTGCCGAGACTCAAACCCCAGACCTCTCGAATGCGGGTCCAGCATGCTGACCACTACACCACGAAGGCATGCGAAGAAGGTGGGAGAAATACGTTATAATTCTAAAAATTTTAATAAAAAATATCTATCGAATTATTTCTAGATATTAAAAAAATAAGTACAGTGTTCTTTCCGGGCTTTCCAGGACTGAAAACTATCTGCATAATTTGCGTAATGTTTTGGAAATTCTGGCTTCTGAATTATGAAAAACATAGAAGAATCCAGTGACTTCCAAACGACAGAAAAATACAAATCTCTTTTTTTTTGTGTGTGTGGAGAATCACCATCCATCGCCTTTTTAGTTCGGGCGCCAGTGTAGAGTCATTAGGTTGCTTCGAAGCAGGAGACATGAAAAATGAGCAATACCTTCGCCAGGAATCGAACCACGGACCTCTCGGTTACACGTCGGTCGAGCGTGCTGACCACTACACCACGAAGGCATGCGAAAAGGGCAGGAGAAATACCTTATACCTTTATTACTTCCTGTATGATAAACTGACGTGAACTTAAACAAAATTTTTATTTGTAAAGTTTCTTTGGAATTTATAAAGATTACGGAAAAATTTTTCTAGAAGAAACATAAGCATTTCTAAAAATTAATTTAATTTTTAATTTTAAATATCGCATCACTTAGTTTCTGTACCCGAATGCATGCAAAAATTTTCTTATATTCCCTTATTCACCTAACACAAAAGGCTATGTTCTCAAATAATCAACTAATTAACCGTAGAACTACCGTTCAATTAATGAAATTTAAATATAGAGAATCCAATTTCGTAGAGCTAAACTGACGTTAGAGGAAGCTGAAAAATACACAAATTAACACTTTTCTATAATGCGTCGCATTTTTAAGTAATCTTACTTTTTTTAATACTTCAAAAATCACTCATTTTGAATTTCTAAATAAAAAACTAGTGCAAAAGATTTAGATTTTTATTTCACTTTGTGGTAACTAAATGGGGATGCTCAAAGTTTACAACGATAGGACGAAATGTGGGAAATGTATTCCTTCGAAAGCTTTTGTAGCAATTAAGCAAGCAAAGCACACCCCAGAGAAACTATTCCCACATAAATACACTTGCTTAACGTTTCGTTTGAGTGAGGACAGTATCTTGAAAGGCGAAATTAAACTCAGTCTGTGACTAAAGCGGCGACGGGCTCCCAGCAGCGGTCAGCATGAGGCGACGGATATCACGGGGCCTAATCATGCTTCCTCCTGTTTGTCGGACACTGTAGGAGGCAGGGCAATAGACCCTCATGAGATTCGTCCTAGAGGGTGGCCCGATATTACCTCGTCGGCCTCTTTGGATCCTGCAGATCTCGAATAAGGAAGTAAATAAGAATCTCACGCTTCTTTGGGTGCCTTGTTCTGATCCTCCATCCCCGCAGAGACGCCTGTCATCACGTGATTTTTTGGATCACCCTGAATATCGGGGTGGGACGAGAAGAAGGAATCCTGATTGCAAGCGTTTGCCTTACGGAATATTGATGGGCTCGAAGAATAAATTCCGAAGGCTGGAAAATCAAATTACCGCAAATGGAATTCGAGAATGCACTGGAAAAGTGTTCTACATACAGTGTGAAACGTACGCTTTTTCTTTCAGCTAGTAGTATTATTGAGACATTATGAGTAACAATTAATAGTTAAAAATGTTTTCCACAAAACGGCCGTCGGTAAAAATTGCTTTTTATGACAAGGTATTTCAGATGAATTTAGATAGGCATCATTTATTCAAGCATATGATTTCCTTTAGGTTTTCAGTTGCAGTAGTAAATTGAATAATTTTAAGTCACAGTTTATAAATCACTGGTTAAATTTAGTTTTAGATTTGAAATTTCAATCATGGAAGAAAATCTTAGAGGATTTTTTTTTGTTTGTTATAAAGCGTTCTAAATAATAATTATCATATTTATGCACTCGAAGTATAATAATTGGTTAAATGTAATCTTTATAATATTTTAATTTAAATTCAAACGATAGTTTCATTTCAGCGATTCAGATTTGAAATTTCAATTATGAAAGAAAATGTTAGAGGATTTTGTTTTTTGTTATAAAGCGTTCTAAATAATAATTATCATATTTATGCACTCGAAGTTTAATAATTGGTTAAATGTAATCTTTATAATAATTTAAATTCAAACGATAGTTTCATTTCAGCGATTCAGATTTGAAATTTCAATTATGGAAGAAAATCTTAGAGGATTTTGTTTTTTGTTATAAAGCATTCTAAATAATAATTATCATATTTATGCACTCGAAGTTTAATAATTGGTTAAATGTAATCTTTATAATATTTTAATTTAAATTCAAACGATAGTTTCATTTCAGCGATCCAATTAAGTGGGAGAAAACTATTTATATTTTTTATCAATTATTATAACTGTTTGATAAAAAATATTTAATAAATACATAAGAGGACTATTAAACTGACGCCTAAGTTGCTACAATGGCCAATACCGCGTGTGATTCGTGATATGATGTGAGGGGGGGGGCGCAGTCCGACCCTCCTGGTAGACTTTACGTCGCCCTGTGGTCTTTTTAAGGGCTATGCCAGAGCCAAAACGACAAACCCTCCCCCCGAAAAAAATGTTAGAAAATCCTAACAAAAGAGAAATCATAAAATACAACCAGAAGGTACTAATATATAGATCTCTGTTTTTTGTAGCACCGATAAAGGAATGAAAAAAAAAGAGCTTTAGAAGCTAAACAAAAGAAAATCGCTCAAAACGTTAAAACAAATTCGCACCCACATACCAACATATTGTTGCCTGCGTACGAATTCGTAATGTATTAAATGCACAAGTCGTTAAAAAGTTAATAAAATTTATTCTTTCCACAAGAAATAAAACAAAATGCTGAAATATTGCCTCAGAGCTATTCGTATAATATCTCACAGCAGTTATATTTAGAACTGCTAAAACGCTAAACAGAACTCAATTCAAAATGCAGAGAAACTAAATCGAACTCACAGCGAATTCGCTACAATCAATAACAGCACAAAGCAAACAAGAATTCGTTTGAAACGGCTACAAATGAGCTGAGATATTTTAATCCGCCTTTTATAAGCTTTTTAATCATTCACAAGAATATTCTGGTAAAATTTATTTTCTCGATTTTTTCTGGATAGCAACAACAATTAAGAGATATCTATATATGAAATGTTAAATACTCGCGTTTTTGTATTTTTACTTTTCCGGGGTTGCTTTCTCTTAAATTTCGTCACGCGTTGCATTGCACGGGAAAAGAAAACAATCTTATTTACAATTCTACTAAAAATAGCTAAATAAATACAAAATACGTAACTCTCTTTCTTGATCTATTGTTGCCATAAATTTCTTTGCAATTCTTTACACTGCTACACAATTGCAATTTAATATTTTAAAAGTCCATCTATCTCGCTAGTGACATACACTACTGATCTCTAGGGACTTTCCAGCAGATTTCCAATCACATTGCATAACTTGCAGTATTGCGATTTACTAAAATTCTGATAATTTATTGACTTCACTACAATATAAGGTATTTCATTTTAATTAACATTTTATTAGGATTTCAAGTTTTTATTATAACTTCTCCTTTTTGTAGTCCTCACCACAATGTGTATTAATGTTTGAGTATTTACGGCGAGGGTTTTCAATACTTTACAGATTTTGGCAGCCTCCGTGCAGCTTACATCCTATTGCCAAATCTGTTAGAGATTATTTTGATTTTAGCCATTTCCACTTACGCCAAAACGCGTATTTAAGAAATAAGTATTTCAAGAAACTTAGATTCCACTTTTTTCGACAATCATGTAAGTATGTATTTACATGAACAAAGCGCCTATATTATCCATTATTGTTATTTTAATTCATTATTTGTATTATTTTATTTATCACAACGTAATACTAGCGTAATACTGTCAGGACTGAGTGTTCGGTGCATATTCTTGGCAAACATCTTCGTGAACTCCTTAAGTCCTGATCTGAAACAAGAAGCTGAATGCAGCTATGTTCTGGTGGTAGATACTGTGATTAAGTGGTAGAATAACTGCACTTGAAAGGGATTTAAAATCCTCTTTTATTAAAGTACTATTATTTACAAACCACTTCCCAACTCGGGAGGTAGGGATACAGAAAGTAAAGACCACACTTGGGTCTAAAATGAACAATCAAATTTAAACTAAAACTAAATAGAAATTAAATTAATCTTTGCTCACAGAGCTATACGCGAGATTGGCCTCTAACTAAATGGTGCGTAGCAAGATTTACTAATACTAACGCACTTGGATTTATTTCGATAAGCAATCACGTAACAAGCACTATGGCTTAGAATTTAACTGTTCGCTGGTCAGACGAACGTCGAATAGAGTGACCGTGATCTGACTCTAAAAGCTCTCTCACACTGAGAGGTTTCTACCTCTTGCTTAAATAGAACTTGGCTCCGCTTCAAATTAGCATAAGCTGAAAACGCGCGCTTCTTCTAACGGGAAGTTGAAAATGAGAAGAGATAGAAAGATTTAAATTAAAATAAAACTTTGTTAGTTTAACTAAAACCTTACAATACAACTGATGTTGATAAAACTTATTTTCGTTTCCTATGTAACATACGTATAAAGTAATGAGGGTAGGAATACGTTTCATCAGCCCTTTTAAATAACACATTTTCCCTAATGTGCTGCGCTATTTTAAATATTGTAGATTTTTAATACAAATATGCTTAATAATTCACGCTTTGATTTACATGAACATTTGCAAACAAACTTTTGAATGAGTCTGTCTCTGTATACGTAGATAATTTACTTAGTAGCTCAGGGATTTTAAAGATTTATTACAAGAGAGTTATTAAAGTTATGAATACCTTTTGTTTAAGATGCATAAAAACAAAAACAGAAAGCGTAATTTGAGAGGATGAAATTGAGATGTGGTAGACAGAACATTACTAGGCCCTTTTCATAAAGTTTCTGAAAACAAAGGTCGATAATTTCCTAGTGTTTCCTTTTCATAAAGGTCATTAAAGAATCCTACTGCAATTGCCTTGCTTTATTCACGGTGCAAGGAATGGTTTAAGCGCAGCAAGCCTTTCTTTGAAAGAAAATTTAACATTTCCGAAATTTATTCATTAGCTAATGCTTTAACATTTCATACCATGTAAATATTTAGTAACACGTAAAAATGATTTTTATTTTACGACTTATTTGGTGCAAATATAAATTGCAGTGACGTTTTCAACTTTACTTCTTAAAACTTTCAACTTTCATCTTCCAATTTTTCATCGATAACGTCAATGGATGGTTTTCATCCATACTCAAAACATAAAAATATGTAAGGTTTGTCCTAATTTTATTAACAGTTATTTTATGCATCTTTTCTATCTATTCTAGTTTCAGCTTACAATTTCCTACATAGAATGCAATTTCAGAAACGTAGTAAATGCGAATGAGTAAAGAGTAGTATTTAAGTCTATGTTTCACCGACTTCGAGAGAGAGAGTCTGAATTTCTGACCAGCGCGCGTTTGCCTTTTGGCTACGTCTCTCTTAAACTCTGCAACGCTCGGTCATAACTTTAGGCCCTTGCTTGGCTTCGCCGATTTAATTGAGATTTAGTGGCCAACTACTTAGAATCTTCATAGATTCGGCTATGTTTCAGTCAGCTTTAGTTAAACTTAGCTTAGTTTAATTTCATAATTATTTAAGTTCAAGCCCAAGTGGAGGCTTTAATGTACGTTAAGAGTTAGGAACTGATTGTATTTATTCTGAAAAATAAAGGGTAGTTAACCCTTCTTAAGTCTTAGGCATCTGTTCACACACTAAAGCGATTATTCGCTTGTCAGTGTTTGTGGTGTTCAAGAATTGAACATTGAATTAAATAAGTAAAACCCCACAAATTATTCTAATAATGGCCAGCTGAAATCCAATACTTAACGATAAAGAAATGGATGCTTGCATTATTTGATCTAGGCAAGGCATATAAGGGCATCTGGCGGAGTTTCATCCACTTTCGACTCAGAGGCTTCCGAGAGATGGAATTCTAGAGTCTTGTAAGTTTCTTTTCCTGCCACCAACTCTCGAGAGAACTTCCATACCGCCAGATTGTTAACGAGTCATGCTGAAAAGATACTTCAGTTACAGACGTTTCTGTTTCCACTTTAATGATATGGAGATCCAACGGTCTGCTTTGACCACAGTAACATCCGTAACAATTGTACATAAAGGAAAAGGCCCCCTTCAGCTCGGCTTTAAAGGACTTTAATAAAAGTTATTACGATAAAAAAAATTATTTTTACTTCTTATAAATAAAAGTATTCTTCGAAAACATATTAATTCCTTTGAATTAATAAGTTATTATCCTAAAAAACCGAAAAAAATGGTATTAATTCACGTTCCAAAGAAGTGCGCAGTGTATCATACACATAATGAAGACTCGGGCAACGGAATAGATGAGATCTGAATTTTTATGTAATACTCTTAACATTTGAGAACATAACATTTTACAGTTCATCATGAGGAAATATAAATTCACAGTTTTCTCAACTCCTGCAATTTGTTTAAAAACTCTCCGTTATTTTCCGAAGAATGTGATGAAATTCATTACGTATCACTGCATGAATGCTGCATTCTAGATATTTTATATCTTACTTATTAAAGAAATTCAATTTAATTTTGCTTATACTAAACTTTTTTCTAATTCGAAAATATTACACACATTGTAGAGTCATTAGGTTTTTTAAAGCAGGAGAATGAAAAATGAGGAATGCCTTCTCGAGGACTCAGATATGGACTTCTCGAATATGCGCCGAGTGTGCTAACCGTTGCACCACGAAGGCATTCAGAAAGGAAGTAGAAAGTACCTTATACTTTGGGCGGGGCCTGTTATGACCAAAAGACCAACTTGTTTGGTTAGGTGAGTCGGGCTGCGACCACTTTAATGAACAATGATATTCCTATGAACAACATTAAAGATAATATATATATATATCTTTAAAGAACAATGAGAGCAATATATATATATCATTGTTCATTAAAGAAGAAAAGAAGAAAATCATGGGACATCCCTCTTTTTCCGAAAATAAGAAAAAAAGTTTTTATCTTGAAAGGAATTTCAGTAATCAAAGTTCACACATTTATCTGTAGAGTCTTTATAATTTTTTTAAGTTAGTCTACTGAAAGAAATCCTCAGTGCCTTTGCCGGGATTCGAACTCCGGACCTCTGGAATATGCATCGAGTGGACTTCCAGTTACGCCAAGAAGGCATGCGAAAAGGAGAGAGAAAATACCTTATATACTCCTCCTTTTAAAGGCTGACTGGGGATGAAGGCATCCAGTCCCCAAATCCTGGCAATAACGAATTATCGTTCACCATTTTTTAGTTCGAGCGATGTTGTAGAGTCTTCTAGAATTCTTTCTATGCAAGGAAATTGAAGAAATCTCTTGCCGAGGATTCGAATTCCGAACCTCTCGAATATGCTTCCAGTTACACCACGAAGGCATGGGAAAACGAATGAGAAAATACCTTATATCTCAAGAAGAATATCATTCTTTTGACCAAATAATTCTTAGATAATAGCACTTAAAATAAGCTAATATTTATGAAGTATGTTCCTAGTGTTAATGTTTACATTTAAATGAAAAAAAAATATCATACAGAAAAATATTATCTACAAGATTCCTCATTTTTTGATAAGGGAGAAAAGGGGCTACAGTATTCCCATTCATACTTAAACTACTATTTACAGGAGCAATTGCAATATTTTCTCTCTTTCATACAGGAATACAGTGACTATTAAACGATCCCAAAAATACAATTTGAGTATTTAAAAATTTATTTTAAATACAACGGCCAATAAAAATAATTTTCTGCAGATCAGGGAACCCACCATTTCTCCTTATTGGTCTTAAATAATTTTATGATATTGTAAAACCTTGGAACGAATGAAAATGGACTTGAAAAACTGGCAAAATCGCAGAAGAGAGAACGAAAACTGCCTGAGCTCTATCAGGAATTGTAATTTTCTCTCAAATAATTTGTGTAAGAAATCAATCACGTATGAGCTAATATCTGTATTGTCGATCTGTATGAGCTTAATATCTGTATTGTCGATCCAATAAATCAACATATTCAGCGGTCATATGTTATTACCACGAAAAATCAAGAGAATCTTTTTTTATCTCCAACTGCATTAACTAAAATTAGAAGCAAGTTTTATACCAAACTTGCGCATGAAAACAATCTTAGACTAGCTTGGATTCTAAATAAAATTCTAATAATTTCGAAAACGATTTGTTTGAAATTTTCCTTCTTCAGAAAGAAGCCATTTTGCAGAAGCAACGAAGTAAAAAGGCGAAAAATCAAGTTATTTTATTTTTTAACATCCTTTGATGTCTACGATTTGCCTAGCAACTTTTTCTGAGAAGCGTCCCGTTCCTTACAAGCTAAATCTGTGCACGATAATATAGTTTCGATAATAATAGTCAATAGTCTTTGTCCAGAAATCACTTTAACATTTGTTATGTAGATTATTTTCAGTATATTATGAAGACATCAGGGAAACCAGTTTCCTCTCCAAAAAACTATTTTCTTCAGTGAAACCAAAATCAAATTCAGATTATTACTATTACTACTACTACTACTACTACTACTACTACAACTACTACTACTACTGCTACTGCTACTACTACTACCACCACCACCACTACTACTACTACTACTACTACTACTGCTGTTGCTGCTGCTACTGCTGCTACTACTGCTACTACTACTACTGCTACTACTACTACTACTACTACTGCTACTACTGCTGCTGCTGCTACTACTGCTGCTGCTGCTGCTGCTACTACTATTACTACTACTACTACTACTACTACTGTAGAGACATTAGGTTTAACGAAGCAGAAGAGGTGAAAAATATGCAACGCCTTCGCCGGGAATCGAACCACGGACCTCTGAAATACCGGCTCAGTGTGCTAACCATTACACCACGAAGGCACGCAGAGAATGTGGGAGATATACCTTATATACTCCCCTTTTTAAAGGGCGACTAGGGTTTTAGGGGACCTAGTCGCCAAATCCTGGGTGTGGAGAGTCATCATCCAAAACCCTTTTTTAGTTCGGGCGCCACTGTAGAGACATTAGGTTAATTACAAGCAGGAGAGATGAAAAATATGCAATTCCTTCGCCGGGAATCGAACCACGGACCTCTGAAATACCGGCTCAGTGTGCTGACCATTACACCACGAAGGCACGCTAAGAATGTGGGAGATATACCTTATACTACTATTCTTCTTCTTCTTATTATTATTATCATCATCATCATCATCATCATCATTATTGTTTGAATGCTTACAAACTTCCCATACACACAGGGCTTACAGAAGTAATTGAAAATTTCATGCATTTATAAAACAAAGAAAAATAGAGAATAGCAATCTAGACTTTAAGAAACAGAAAACAGGTAACTTCACCGGCCAAATTACATTTATCTTTTTTAAATCGCTCTGCAGGTATAATCTAAGGCCATCTAAAGTAGATCAAGAAAAAATTAAACGTTTTGTATTTAGTAATGACTTCTCTGGCTAGACCTGCTTTTTTGTTAATATATATATATATATATATTTTATACTCTGAAGACGTTCTTTCTCTTGAACTAATGCCAATCTTATTGGAACATGAATGTCAATATTTCAAGCCATTCCTTTTTGCAATTACACAACTATTTTTATCGATAATACACTCATGCCCATACATTAAGGATAATGCAAAATCAGGAAAAGGAAGAGTTAGAAGCAAAACAAATTTGATTTATTTGTAAAGCTTATTTATTAAACAAACGGTAAAGATGCTATAAAAAGATGCTATATGTTTGATATTATTAAAAAAATTAGTGATTTTTTCTTCCTGGAGCAATTTACAGAAAAAAACCTATTTACAAAAAACCAATATTACATGGTTGGTATGATTGTTAATACATTTTATGTCTCCCAGACGATGCAATACAGTCCGTACAGCGCCTGAGCATGTTGAGTATCAAATTATCGATCTGATCTCGGGGAATATTACACCACTCAAAAAGCAATGCTCTCCGAAGTTCCGGTAGATATGTAGGAGGAGGTTGACAGGCTACAACCCGTCGGCCAAGCATGTCTCACACGTGCTGTACTGGATTCAAGTCCGGTGAGAATGCTGGCCAGTCCATACGGGTGATATCCTCCGACTGAAAGCATTCGCTTACGATGTTTGCACGGTGACGACGGCCGTTGTCATCCATAAACACAAATTGTGCGCCCATGGCGCCCCGAAACAAACATACATGTTGTTCCAGAAATAAGTTCCCATAGATTTGGCTTGTCAAGGTTTCCATTTGAACATGCAGGTCAGTTCCGGAACCCAGAATAATTTCACCCCAAACGAGCACTCCTTCCCCACCGTAAACGGTGTCGTTCATTCCACCCCAAACGAGCAATCCTGCACCACCGTAACGGTGTCGTTCAATGATGTTTTCTTGGTAGTAACGGGTACCTGGAGCTCTCCATATGAAAGTCCGGCGAGAATCAGACTGCAAGTTAAACCTGGACTCGTCGGAAAACATCACACAAGCCCACTGTTGCGGTGTCCACAATGCATGCTCTTTACTCCAGGCTAACCGCAGGCGACAGTGAGTTGCAGTAAGTGGAACGCATGTGACAGGTCTACGAGCATATAGACCAATCTGCCCTAAGCGTCTGTACACGGTCTGCCTTGAAATTGTTGTACCAGTGGCCGAAGAGGGCTGACGAGACAGGTCTGAGGCTGTGCTCCGCCTGTTTCTTTTGGCAGTAACTGCCAAATACCGGTCCTCATTCGGCGTTGTAACTCTGGGGTGACCTGTGCTGTACCGTCTGTGCTGTACCGACCTGTGCTTACCTTCTTTCTATGTACCATTCGTTAACCTCAATGACTTTTATAATTGATAATTTATCTATCCCATACGCGTGTACAAAATTTTCGGCCCATTTTTGATAATTTAAAACAGAATCAATAAAAGACGGAGCCAGTAAATAAACAAATAAACGCGCTTGTTAAAAATTCGCATTTACCGTATTTACAAATCACACTGACGAATTCGATTCAAATCCGTGATAATTTATGACAGACTTATCAAATTTCAAAAATGGTTAAAAAAATTGTGCAGTTAAAATTTTGCACATCTCAAAAGTTCGTAGGCGCTCGCAACTTCATAAATAATGCTCATAGCCTTTACGTTAGTTTAACTAAATGTGTTACAATTACACGAAAAGCGGTGGAAAGACAAATAAAAAGAAATGCTGCGTGATTAGTAATAATATTATTCCACAATCAAAACCCTTTAATTATTTTGATTTCGAAATATTGATGTCTTTCTAAACAGCAGTAACAATGAAACATAAGGGACGGATCGGATCGTTTGACTGTTCTTTCATACACAGACTACGTTTTCCAAATAATGCATCCGTTATTAGAGGAAGCTATTATGATTTCTGTATGTCCAAAATTTGGGAACTGTTTGAATAAAGAAAGCATCAAAGGACGTGAAAACGATTCAGCTGACCCAAAGAGGATGGTTCTTCATAGTCATCGAGATCATAGGTTCCCCCCAAAATCGAGCGATAAGCGATTCAGATACAAGCAAGAGAGATGTCCAAATGCATACATAAAATGTCTGGGTATTACGGCAAGAGAAAGACATTCATCATTTGGGCCCTTCCTCGTTTATTGGAGGGTAAACTCACTCGCTGCGTGGACCAAATGGAGCATGGATGGTCTTTGCATTTAAACGGTAACTACCCACGGGTACGGAACTACATTTTTTCCCTTTCTCAAATTGGTGTCGGGAAGAGAAAAATGAAGATTTAATATTCTCTAATGTGCTGGAAACGCTACTATCCGCCTTATTTATAGTTGCAGTGACTGGATCCTACGAAATTTTTACAAAAAAAAAGAGAAAATATTAAATTCAGTTTTGTTGTGATGGCTTATACGAACTATCAAATTAAGGAAACGCGGATAAAAAATCAATAGACTATGATTATCAACGAGGCGTACAAAGCATGGGCCAGGACCCAAAAAATCTTAGAGCTCAATTTCATTTATTAACTGTTGACCGTAAAAGAAATTCAAATTAATTTTGAAGAAATTATTAAAACTGTAGAGACATTAGGTTATTTCGAAGCAGGAGACATGAAAAATGAGCAAGGCCTTCGCCGGGAATCGAAACACGGACCTCTCGGTTACGCGTCGAGCGTGATGTCCACTACACCACGAAGGCATGCAAAGAAGGCGGGAGAAATACCTTATATACTCCCCCTTTTAAAGGACGATTGGGGTTTTGGGGACCCAATCGCCAAATCCCGGTGTTGGAGAATCATCACCCACCACCTTTTTAGTTCGGGCGCCAGCTGTAGAGTCATTAGGTGTTTGAAGCAGGAGACATGAAAAATGAGCAACGCCTTCGCCGGGAATCGAACCACGGACCTCTCGGTTACGCCTCGAGCGTGCTGACCACTACATCACGAAGGCATGCGAAGAAGGCGAGAGAAATGCCTTATAAAGTCTTCACAGAAAAGAAGTGTAACGAAATCCTGATCATTGGAGTAGGAGGGGGGGGGAGAATACATAGTAATAATGCTTGGGGTATAATTCTATTTCAATGAATTTTAGATTTAATTTAATATTTGATAATCGATGAACAATAATATTAATTGACATTTGGCAATTTTATAAATTCTCTGGAGCCTAGAATATTTTCAAACCCTGATTATATGAAACCTCATTATAATAAACATACTTGTTTGACCTATTGTAATTGAACGCGATGAGATTGTACCACATTTTCCTATCAAAAAATAAATAAGTAATTGAAGAAGTATTTTAAGCTTTGAAATTTTTAAAGCAGTTTTGATTAAAATATACTTTTGTACAAATGCTGATCATGAAAGTGGGTCCCATTTCGACAATCTATTACCAGTTTTCTAAATTTAAATTTGGAAGAATAATAAACTGCATAATAAGAGGAAAATTATAACAAAATTAAATCATAACCGAGGATAAAATTAGCCTATCCAAGTTGTATGTAGAAGTTGGTAAGTTCCTTCTATAAGCCCCTAACGCTGCGTCGGACATATACCTAGCGAAAGCTAATTTAAACCAGATCACCTGATATAACGCCGCTGGACTTTTACCTTTGGGAATTGTAAAGGACAACGTTTACAGGAGGAGAGTGTCGAACATGGGTGACCTAAAAGCCAGAATGACAACCGCAATAGCCTCTGTGGATGCCGACATGCTTGCCGTTACCTGGCGTTAAATTGCATGTCGACTTGATATTCTCGTGCGACGAAGGGGGCACACGTGGAATTACATTGACATGGGTCATGAAACTTTTTGAGTCTATCTATTTATGTTATTAATTTTAATCTATCTTTATTATTTTATGAGTTATTAAACATCAAAATGGGTCCGGGACTTTATAAACACCCTGTATTTTTTGAGTTTCTTTTATTCCCGCTGAAGTTAATAAGTTGCAAAGTGCAATGGGTTGTAATTTGTGAAAATCTAGAAGAAGTTCAGGCAAATAACTGCTTCTGAGCTGCTTTATATTTTGGTATTTTTAATGCATTAGAGGCCTTTTAAAACTTAACGAAAAATATCTGTATCAGAACATTTTTCGAAATTTTCTGTTATAGAGATTTATATTAAGTCGAAGGCATAAGGCAGCACAAAACTGCATTCAAGTTAAATATAACTTTCAATTTTGATATTTCTTAGACTTTAGATCCGATATGTCCTTAATTTCTGTACTCTGCTATATGATTTCAAGTTTAGGCTGAGAATATCCAGACAGAACCCAAGGTCCGTGGATAAACAAGGTTAGGCTCTTCGTAACATTGATATCTCGTACACAAAAGGCAGAAACGAAGACACAAAGGGAACTTTACATCGGACTAACAGTCAGTGACGTCACATAAGAGCAAACATTGTAGCATAGTATCCTTAACAAACTCGTCACGTTAATGAGAGCTGAGGACATTGAGGGGCCTACGAGAGAATGTCTTGGTTCTCGTTCTTCTACGATAACTATATCGATCTAGAATATAAACCGCATGTAAAATGGCGGTTGACTGGGGATTGCAGCAGACATTGCAGAACATGAGTTTCTAAAGCTGTTCAGGGTTTAAAACACTAGTGACACTGGCCACCGGTAATGTAAATGTGTCCATCAGTACCGAAATAGCCATCTTTATAATTGACAATAAAAGCTACACGGGATTTACAAAAGAAACAGAAGGCACACAAGCATATAACTGTCTGTATGGCAAACAAATTCACACATCCCTGCTTTCCTGTTCAAAAAATAATGAAGCCTTTTCCTTAAAAAAGCTAATGTACACACCACATGACTTCCTTGTACGGAATATTAAATTGTACGCATTTTGCATTTCAATTAAAGTTATTGGATTGAATTAAATACACTTCATCGATAGCGCATAAATCACAATATGCACTCTTTAAAATTCACTATATTTGTTTAACACAGTGACGCTCTGGCGCTAGCTTCACCTAATCGTTGCCACATGCTCTATCTATATATTATAATAAATCTACAAGGATAAGTAAAAGAAATGAAAAAAAAAAAAAAGTAAGAAACAATTTTTCGCAGACCATTCAGCAATTCTCATTCAGTTAGTTCTCACAACGCGACAAGGCAAAAATACATAAAATTTCAAAATATCTCTAGTAAAAATTACGAAGTAAATCTTAAACACTTATTTCTTCGAATAAATTCCAAAATGGACTAAGCATAATTTAATTCGCAATAACAAAAGAAGGCGTTATCTTTGTCGTTGGGAAACTTAGTTTCTCTAGATTGGCAACAAATCCAATATTCTCCTAAGCTCGAAATGTAAACAAATATGTACGCTATGAGAAAAATGCTTTGGCTTAGCCGCACTCAAACAACTTTTAAACTGTTGATAATTCCACAAATTTTGTATGCATATTTACTAAAGGCCTAAAAACCTTGACCGGAATATAAGAACAGCATAATTCAATAATTTTTAAAGCAAAAAATGCACAATTTACCAACATGTAAGAATAAAAAAAACCGAGCTCACTCAGCCGAGTAACAGAGTGGAATTGATACCTCTGGTGCTGCCGATTGCAACCAAAATAGAAGGTGCACATCTACATGTTATAGCAGTCCTATATACAAAATTTCGGCGTTCTCAGGCTACTCGTTTTTGAGTTCTGCGAAATACACACATACGTACGTACGTACGCACAGACGCCACGAAAAAATCTCTTCAGAAACCATTTTAAATCAGTTTTATAATTATTCTGGGGAAAAAGAGTCCTTTATTCTGTTCTTTCATAGGGATGTCACTCAAAAACATCGTTAAGTTGCATTCGATAGCGATCAAAATATATATTTTCGTTGAAATATGATATCCGAAATTTTTCGCGATTACAATACAGTTAAATACCAAAAATCCGCCAAATCCTGAAATCCGCACTACCTCTCACAATATAAACATTGAATTTATAGGTTCCAGAAACTGCAGAATGGAGAATGAAATACCGAAGAAAAAATATTTATCCAATAATGACGTCATAATTACCGAATAATAACGATTCTGTGTTAGTGGCAGAAAAAAGATCTTAGCCCAGAGAGGTTTTTAGTATGGATGATGTGTTCAGATGAGCCAACACGGGCATATCAGATAACCGATGATGAAATCATTGGCTCTGTTTTGAAGTCGCCGTAGCAAGAAAACGATTCCGACACCGACACAGATAATGAATTTGATAGGAGTGAGAAATTATCTTTTAATGAGGGTTTGGAACAGGGTGAAAAATACCTAAAATACTTAGAACAACAGAGCTGTGTCACAGAGCAAGAGATTCTGACCGTGTAGAATTTACAAAAAAAAACGTACTCTGAGCACCTAAAGTTTTAAAACAAACCTCTATCAGAAAAATGTTTGAAACAAGTAAAAAAAAATGAAATATTTTATGCTTTATTAATATCCCTTATTTTTACACGTCTCTATTGTATATGTCCTTAATGCTTTAAAATATTCCTGTAATCACTAATATAAATAATAACTTAAGGCATATAAGAAAATAATGTAATAATGTATATTATTAGAGATAATAATTGAAGTAAATGTACGTAATATGCCTTATTTATTTTGCACTTTTAGTCTGAATATTATGATTTGGCTTTTCTGTCCTGAAATCCGCAAAATCCTAAAATCCGCACAACCTCTGGTCCCAAGCATTGCGGATTTCTGGACTTCTACTGGACTTCCTTTTTACTTCATATAAGGAAGTAAAAATAAATAAAAATAAAAATAAATATAAATTCCTATTGAGCTAGCAATTTCGAAACGGGATTTTGCGTCGTCTCTCATAAACGGCTGTATCACGTTGAAGGGTCCGTTTGTCTTAAGTGAGAACTGAACGTGTAGTAAATTCTTGTAAGAACTACATACGAGCAGGGTGAAAAGAACCCTTTATTAACTCTTTTAAAATTCACAGCGCATCGACTTACGCTAACAAATTACGCCTCTGCTTGGGCGATAACTGAAGTCAAAGAACTAACTAAAGATTTGAAGATATTAACAAGTACTAGAATTACGCTATAGGGCTCAGATTATCCTGCTTCCTAACATGGCGCTGAAAAATCTACTGGCAGCGAAGTAATAGCTTTTACGCCACGTTTAACCTACAATAAATGCTAAGTAGAAGCTCATGCTACAAACGCACAGAGTTCGCCCACACTCTCTCACTTTCCCTTCTAGAACTTAGTATTTAAACCTTTTCTCTTCAAAGTAGAATTTGCATTACTTCACGCGCGCTACCAAATTTAAATAGTCTGGCATTGACAATTAGGGAAATGAAGGCTTATAGGGAGGAAAAAAAAATTAACTTGTTATTTAAAATAAATATAAATCCCTACAACGTATAAGATCTATCTCTTCTTTTCCACACAAACTCATCTAGATCCTGCAAAATAAACCTGGCGAATTCTGGCACAGGTGTGAAGTAATACCAGCACAGAAGAAGGGTGAAAATAACCCTTTATTAATTTTCACCTATGAACAGTAAGGTACATATTTCGTGCTTTACAATAACACTGACAACTTGGCGGTGGACCTAAACGTTGTTACACAATCAAATTCAAGTCTAAAAAGACTAGTGCTGGATTAACACTAAGTTACGGCTAACTTAGGCTGACTCACTTAACAGGAGTGGCGATTATTCGAAATGGCCAAAGGGCGTACTTGCGCAACAACAAGATCAGAAGCGAAAACACGGTCTGACTAAACTTCAACTTCAACTTACAAACATATCACCAGAACTATTACGCAAAAGTGTAATTTTGCCGGCTGAGTGAGAACTAAGCCCTAAGGAGCATGACATAAGAGTTTCCTGGCATGGTAATCTCACTAAGGACAAACGTACTGAACTAAGAGATTCACCCGTTTAAATACTCACTTAACTTTAAATTTACATCCTGGCAAGGAAATGCGACGGGAAGTCGAGGAGTTCAGGAAAGATAACAAAATTTGAATAGAAGGGTTAGTTGAACTAAAGGAAACCCTACTACACACGTTCCAAAATGTTGCCAATAAATATATATAGCCCTGCATTACTTTTAAAGATATTAAACAATTACGAATCGATATGTATGTAAGTCCCTTTCATTGTGAAAAAACACGACGGTATCTAGAGACCTCAAATTTTGAATAACTAGTCCTCCACCCAAACGTGTGCATTCCTCCGCCCGACGTAACTAATAGAAGCCCGAACTTCGAATTTGCTTTATTTAGGTATTTCATATTTTGTAAAACTTTAATGAATTTTTGTTTAGGGAACTCAATTATTTTAAAGCGAGCAGTAGCAATAGAATAAAACATTTTTTTCACTAGCAGACGAGAATGTCTGTCGGGAATTCTAAAGATACGTGTTTTTAAATATTTTGTAATTTTGGTGTTGAATTGAATTCTGTTCGAAGAACGGGATATTTAATAAATAAAGTTAACACTTAAAAAGTTAATAATACAAACAACAAAAAAATTTGTTAGCCGTCTTATTAAGAAAACTTAATATTGATATGATGAACTGAGGATCGACTGAAAAAAATACATGCAGAGAATACTTAACAATGGCATCGGGAATTCTAATTGGGAAAGATATCCTGCGCTGCAGCTTCAAAAATTTTTGTGATTTTGTTGTTGAACTGTATGGGCTTTACTGCCCATAGAAACAATGCTTAATAATAAAGGTAGAAAAGATCCCCCCCCCTCAAAAAAAAAGAAAGTAGGTTACCAGGAGTAAGTGCAAAAGCAGGCTGACAGATTGCGAGCTCATCGAGGGAGTTAAAAATCTTAACAAATCCTTTTGGGTGAGAGTTAAAATATGAAACCTTTTAGTTTGTATATATATACTTGTGTTACAAGCTTAACATTTCCATCAGAATCTGGGACTGAATAAATTCTACAGAGACAATAGGCTTTCTTGGAGAATACTGGTAGCCAAAAACTAGGAAAGGACTGTATTTTTTAATTTATGAAATCATATACCATCAACAGTAAAAAAATAATATCTGTATATAGATGTAAGTTAATATTTAAAATTGAATTAAGAATGTATGATAATGTTGCGAAAAATTCGGCGGTTGCGCCTGTATGTAAGCTTTCCGGCATAGCATAAAATAGTGTATTGTATGTAAGCTTTCCGGCATAGCATAAAATAGTGGTTGCCATAAAATAGTGTATGGTAGGGTTGCCAGATTGGCGACTTTATCGCCCATTTGACGACCAAATCGGCGATATCCCATGGTCCAATCGGGAAGCTTCTAGAATAACTTCCTGTCGAGATATTTCTCGAAATCTGTGGAACCTAAAGAAAAGCTATATAAACCCCTTCGTTGTTGCGAGCAAGAGTGTGATTAAGAGTGTGATTAATTGTGAGAATTGTGAGAATAGCTGCTTACTGTGAGTGCTAAGCTACGCGAGAGTTTTGGTGAACGGAAAGCGATCAAGATAGTGCTTTGCCGTGAAGCTACCTTTACAGTATAGCTTGACAGTGTATTGGTGATTGTTCCACGGTGTTTATTATAAGTTTCGTGTTGCCGTGAAGCTACCTTTACAGTTACAGCCTGAAGCTGTGTTGCTGATTGTTTCAGCGTATTTATTGTAGATTTTCGACGCCTTTAAAGGTAATTTTGGAACTGTGCTGTAAATAGTGATTCTTGTAAATAAATTGTGCTTTTTATTGTTCTGCATCGTGTTTTCATCGGATACTCTCAAATCCACGAACCCGTAAAACGCAACAATAATATCTAAATTAAATTAAATTAAATCTGTAAGATAATATTTTGAAATTAGTTAAATATGTGGGACAATATTTTAAATTTTATTTTCAAATACGTAGTCTCTAAATTCTTTCTTTTATTATGGCAATTTTACCTTCTTGTCTTTAAATTATAAATAATTTTTTTCAAAACTGAAGGGAAAAAAAAATAGTCGCATTAGCTAGTATGTTAAAAATAAATAAAATCTCTTTCTTTTAAAGTTACTGCAAACGATCGTCATTCAAAAAATAGTGCGGGCGAAGAGTAATCTAAACACTCTACAGCATACTTCCGCGAATTCTAAGAAGACACATAAACCGTCAATTCCTCGTCGAAAAGTCACTGCTGAACATGTTTCTCCTCCCGCAAAATTACTCTTGTGGAGAAGGCAGAACAAAACCACCCACCGCATGAAATTCAAATGGACTCTTTAGCCTCCCCTACCACCCCTATATTTAGATATACATCGCTTTAAAACTTACTATCCCCCCTGTGGTAAATGACGTCATTCCAAGCGGGGTGGAACGCTTTTGATTGATCAGACACGATCGCCTACACGTTCCGAATCCCCTGCTTTCCGTTTTTTTACAGTGCTTTTTATTTGTTCATTTTCTTCTCAGAAAATATTTCTGTTTTCGTGTTGGAAAGTAAAGTTTCCACGAAGTAAAGTAAAGTAAAGTAAGAAGTTTTCGACAGGAAAGTGCTATTTACTATTATTGAAGATAAATTATTACAAAACAAAATTCGCTTAACTATAATACATATTAGATTTCGCATAAACAAAAATAATATTAAAGAAGAAAAATAATCTTTTTTATTTTCTGCAGGCGCGTATATAACTTAAAAAAAAAAATCTTGTAGACTTACTAATAAGGGTTTCGGATAAAAATTCATAAATTTTGGCACTCTATACAAACATTTTGTTTATTAAGGAGCATATGTACAGGTCCAATCGACTGTAATTTTCTCTTACAAGATACTCATTCTTCCCCCCACACCAGCCCAAATATTACATACTTTTAAATAATATCATAAGCTAGGAGAAACTTTGGTGTATATGATTACGCAAAGCCTCGAGGGCTATCTGCTTAAGCGGAGAGATGCCTTCGTGGAGGACTTTCTTACAGAAACTGGCTCGTATACACATGGGGAAAACCACGAAAACGCCCATACAGTTCGCGGGATTCGAAACTCGGACCGAACTGAACTACCAGATTTCAGCGACTTTACCGCTTGGCCGATGGTATGCGGGAGAAACTTCGGAACTGCAGTTTCTAAATGCCTTACTTGGCATTTAGATATACATAAATATATTCCAACAATACCTAATCTATGCATCTCTATACGACTACAGGAATTCTATCATAACTACGCGGATCGGTGGAAGTCGTCTGTCATGATTTTTCCCAGTTTCGGACAACCAAAATTCACCCCTAAAAATGGGATTTTTTTGTTGATATCCGATAGAAAGTAGCACATATTGCATATAAAAATTGTTGAAAATCAATATTTAAGTGATCGGATGAGAAGTTTCATCTTTTAACCTTAGATGACAACAGCTTTGAGCGGTTTCCCTTTGCGAAAAAGAAATAGGTTACTTGGTTGTAATAAAGAATATCAGGACTATATGTTCAAAGAAGAGGAAGCTTCCATGGCGGAATTTTTAAGGAAAAAATGTCTGATATTTACGTTAAATTAAATGTAGGGAAAATAATCAAAACGACAATGCAGCAGTTCTAGGAGGAAAAGGAGCACATTGACAAAATTGGATCCCTTTCATGCTGGCAACTTTCTTTTATGAGAATGTTAACGACGTTAAATAACTTGAACGAGGGAAGTTAAATTTACTTACATCTAATTACTTCAAGTGGTATGGTTATAAGGTATTTCTCCCGCCTTCTTCGCATGCCTTCGTGGTGTAGTGCTCAGTACGCTCGGCGCGTATTCGAGAGGTCCGTGGTTCGAGTCCCGATGAGGGCAGTGCTCATTTTTCACAACTCCTGTTTCCAAATAATCTAATGACTCAACAAGTGGCGCCCGAACTAAAAAGGTGGTGGATGATGATTCTCCACCACCAGGATTTGGAGACTGCGTCCCCTAATCCCCAGTCGCTCTTTAAAAGGGGAAGCATATAAGGTATTTTTCCCCCGCTTTCTTCGCATGCCTTCGTGGTGTAGTGGTCAGCACGCTCGACGCGTATTCGAGAGGTCCGTGGTTCGAGTCCCAGAGAAGGCGTTGCTCATTTTTCATCTCTCCTGCTTTAAAAAAAATACCTAATGTCTCTACATGGTAAGTAATCAAGAAAAATTTTAAATGTTTCAAAAAAAGGGTGTCTATACGCTACTTGAGACTGGTTTTAAACTGGGGAGTAAGGAAAAATTAAAGAAATGTATTGCTAAGGAAATTTATTTCCCTTGCACGGTTTTACGTATTTAATTCCAAAGTTCTGTCTTAGAACCCGACGAACATTAACAAGCGTATAATGGCTTAAGGGGTCTCATACCTTGTAAATCCATCAAAAAAACGAAAAAAATTTTATGACTTAATTTTATTCTGTATTGTATTCTGAACACATTAAAAAAAACCGCATTAAAAAATTCGCAATAGAACAAAAAATATAGCTAAAACAAGTTGACACACTTTACTGATAAGGCAATGTTTACATTGGAGGGGGGCGTGGCCGATGCAGCTGTTTACTACTTTGGCATCTGTTCTATTCAGCTTTATCTATGAAAAGCGTTATCTTTGCTATGCGAAATGCTAGATAAGGAGCCACACAACCATATTATTCTTTTCCCCAACTCGCTGGAAGGAAGAAAATTCCTCAACTCTGCTTTATTTTGATCGTGAAATAATTTGAATGCTAGAAACGTGCTGATATCTTTGATCAGTATATGCATGTGCTCAGCGATATATTTGATTTTTTGACTGCTTTTTCTATTATTATCTTTAACTTTTTAAATTATTTAAATCCTTTTGAGATGGGTAAAGAATATAATCGATCTGTCGGCTATAGAAGCAAAAAACGCCGCTATCATGGCCATAAGAAAAGTGATTCTGTTGTGAATGAAGGCAAGTCAGCATCTGCTAAAAAGCTGAAATTAGAGACTTCTAATCATGTGAATGATGCAGATAATTACAGTAATTTGCAAGGATATCGATTTATCGATGTTGGAATTTTATTTGCAGCTCTTGCAACATCATTGTGCTGCAAAATATGCCATTCAGAAGTAAGTTTTACTGAAGAATCAATTCGTGGTAGCTCATCAGTGTTTTCTGTAAACTGTTTGAACTGCAATTCTGTGCAAAAAATAAACAGTTGCCCTATGCAAGGATATAAGAACAGTGTGCCTCATATTAACATTAGGTTAGTTTATGGTATGAGGTGTATAGGCCAAGGATTAGCCAGCTTGAAAACATTTTGTGGTGTTATGAATATGTTACCACCAATTGCACAAAAGAGCTTCGATGTCATCACCAAAAAAATAAAAAAAGCCACCCACACTGTTGCCATGCGATCAATGAAAACTGCTGCTGAAGAAGAAAGAGCAATTAGCGGTGCTAATGATATAAGTGTGAGTGGAGATGGTACATGGAAGACTCGTGGGCATACATCTAAAATTGGAGTATGCAGTGTGATTGGTTTGGAAAGTGGGAAAGTAATTGATGTGGAAATACTCTCTTCGTTTTGCAAAGCATGTGAAAGCTCTGCAGCATCAAATCATGATTGCAAAAAGAATCATGCTGGAAGTTCAGGTTCCATGGAGGTTATAGGTATGAAAAGAATTTTCTTACGTTCCGAAGAAACTAGGAATGTGCGATATGTCAAATATCTCGGTGATGGGGATACCAAAACCTTCATGGAAATAACGAAACTGTGCCCATATGGTAAAATTCCAGTGGAAAAACTTGAATGTGTAGGCCATGTACAGAAGCGAATGGGTACACGTTTGAGAAAACTGAAACAACAGTTACGTGGCATAAAGCTGAATGATGGAAAGACTCTTAGTGGAAAAGGTCGTTTGACGGATAGCATAATTGATAAACTTACTGTTTATTATGGGAATGCTATTCGCTCTAATACCCATTCGCTACAGAGCATGAGAGAAGCTGTATGGGCTACGTATTGCCATATGTCTTCTACTGATGAAGAGCCCATGCATATGTTTTGCCCACAAGGGGAAAACTCGTGGTGCAAATATAACAAACGTGTGGCCTGTTCTGATTCAAATGAAGAGAGTTTCCATCATCAACCTACTGTACCTGTAGAAGTGATGAAAAAAATTAAAACTGTGTATGCGGATTTATCTGCACCAAGTTTACTCAAACGGTGTCTCAGCGGCAAGACTCAAAATCAAAATGAGAGTTTCAACTCGATTGTTTGGAAATTTTGTCCAAAAATTTCTGGTTGTGGAAAGACAGTCGCAGAAGTTGCAGTTTTTGAAGCTGTCATAGCATTTAATGATGGATATAGAGGTCGCATGGATACATTAAACGAATTGGGCATAAATCCTGGTACTCTTGCATTTACTGCTGCAAATTTAGCCGACATAGAAAGAGTTCGAACTGCTGAAATTCGCAATGATTTCCGAACATTAGAGGCTCGCAGAAAAAAACGCTTGGAACAATTAAAAAAAAATGAACAATTATTATCAGTAGAAGGTGTTTACTATCAAGCTGGTGAATTTTAGTCATGTAAGTTTATTTTAATTTCTTTTTCATAATTATAACTTTAGTGTTTTGAGAAAATGCATCTTAATTTTCATGACGATCCGTAAGATTAAAAAACAATAATTGCATGTATAAGTCCAATTTTTTTTCCTGTGTATATATAATTATATTGTATTTACACATACAATTGTATATAGAATTGTATTAGAATTGTATATAGAATGAATTATTATCATTCATATATTTACACATTTAGGTTATTTTTAATTAGTGATTAACTATAAATTTATCTTTTTCTTTCTTCTTGAAATTTCCATGATTTTTAAACTATTCATGTAAAAATAATTTTTGTATTGTTAATTCATTCTATAGAATTCACTTTTGGGATCATTTTAAAGCAAGTCATGAGCCAATACTTATATTCTAAATTTAGTTATCTTACGGATCGTGAGGTAAGCTGACATGGAAAGTTCGAACTGCTGAAATTCGTGCTGATTTCCAAACATTAAGGGCTTCCATGAAAAAATACTTAGAACAATTAAGAAAAAATTAACAATTATTATTAGGAGAAGGTGTTTCCTATCAATCTGGCAAATTTTAGGGATGTAAGTTTATTTTGATTTTATTTTTTCCATAACTTAACTTTAAGCTGCGTTTTCTCAAAACACTAATTTTCATGACGATCCGTAAGATAAAAAAAAAACTATTGCACGTATAAGCCTAATTTTTATCCTGTGTATATATAGTTATATTATCTATAGAATGAATTAATATCATTTAGCTATTTACACATTTAGGTTATTTTTAATGAGTAAATAACTATAAATTTATGATATTTCTCTTTTTTCTTCAAATTTGCATAATTTATAAAATATTCATGTTAAAATAATTTTTGTATTGTTAATTCATTCTATAGAATGTAGTTTTGGGATCATTTTAAAGCAAGTTGTAAGCCAATACCTATATTCTAAATTTAGTTATCTTACGGATCGTAAAGTAACATAATTTTTTTAAAAAAAAGTTATCTTATATTAAATGTATTATATTATTTTTTGTAATTAAATGAAGGGGATTATTTTATGATTTTCTTAGAATTGAAACATATCTTAAATGGCATTTAAATTTTTGTGTAATTTGAAAAAGTATTTAAAATCTTATGATTAGTCGAGACAGACACACTTTCAGCATGCATCACGACTCTTTAGAAGGTATGAGACCCCTTAAGTGCGTGAACAAAACACGTAAGACTTAAGAAGAGTTAACTACCCTGTATTTTTCAGAATAAATACAATCAGCTCCCACTTGGAGTATACAAAAAGCCTCCACTTGGGTTTGAACTTAAATAATTATGAAACTAAACTAACTAAGGTTAAGTAAGCTATCTGAAAGATATAGCCGAAGCTATCAGGTTCCTAAATAGTTGGCCTTTAAGTAATAATTTAATCGGCGAAGCCAAGCAAGGGTCTAAAGTATGGCCGAGCGTAGTATCTCAGAGAGAACGTAGCCAAAAGGCAAACGCGCGGTAGTCAGGAAAATCAGACTCTCTCTGTAGAAGTCGGTGAAGCATCGACTTAAATAGTACACTTACTCATTTGCATTCACTGCGTTTCTGAAATTACATTCTGGCAGGAAATTGTAAGCTGAAATTAGAGTAGATGGGAAAGAATCTCAACTTAGAATGGCTGTCAATAACTTAGGATAAATCTTACACCCTCTTCCTGGTAATCATAACTTTACCATCATTCAAATTACGGTTTCATTTCTTCCCTTTATTTTTATCAGGAATTTAAATAATCACAGTTTTTAAGGACGCTGTTTGAACAGCAAATATTTTAGTAAGACTACCGCTGAAAACAAGGAACACCGAAAATATTACTAAGCCCTCACTCCAGTGCTGAATCGTTGTAATACAGGCGCTACAATTTGTCAGGCACATTAAAATGTCTCGACATTGGCAATGATTCATCCCCCTCTTTCTCAACGAATGACTCTTTTGTCTTGACGATTTAAATCTAATTATTTTGTTTAATTAATCGAAGCATTTTGGTATGGGGTTAACTTTGACGAATACTGGCGACATATGGACCTTGTTCAAGACAAATTTTCTTTTTTAGTATGAAGCAATTGACTGTAGTTGACTGATTAGCACTTTTAAAATTGTTATCAAATAAACCTTTCTCTAAAAATCGCCAGTTTTGTTCGATAAACAAAAAATTAATCTTTATTTCATTTATAATAAATATATTTTTATAGATGGTTCAACAAAGAAAATAAATACTGCAACAAGGAAAAATATTCTTTCTACTTTAAAAGAACATTTTTTATTTTCGACAGCATAATAAAATAGGGTTTTATTTGGATCCATTTAACTTAGGCAAAGCACACATGCGCTATCCGACCAAAAGAAGGGGTATCTTCTGGAAGGAATTTCTAAGGGAAATTATGTCTTGTATTTAGAACACAAAAGTAGAAAACCGGAAGGAGAAACACCTATGCACTCAGCTCGTTTATCGGATTTGAATCTGGATTGAACTAGAAGAGTCCTTTAATAACTCTTAGGACGTAGAGTTTATGAGAATCTCATCGGCAGTTTATGAGAAACGATACACGAGTGTATTTTCAATACTTTTCAATTTTTTACCAGACTTACACGTTATGCATAGAATTAGCATTAATGTATTTTAACAAAATATCGTTCTTGTGAGTCACTGCGCTTAAAAAATGCCGCGCGCTCTGTATGGTCATAAATCGGTAACCAAACTCTCTAGCCAAACAAGCCGTTTCACATACACGAAATTTCTGTAATGTTTTATTTCAATTGACACCTGAAATATTTGGTCATTTCAATTCCCACTCTAAGATTTATCCTAATTTTATAAAAGTTATTTTAAGCATCTTAGTAGTGTGAAACGGGGGGTTCACCGCCAGGAGGCGGTGCGCGGTGCAAGTCGGGAGGCAGTGCAAGTTGGGAGGCGGATTGTGGATGAGTAAACTAATTGATAAGGAGGAGGGTTGTAGGAGTTTGAATTTAGCTGATAAGGTGTCACACTTTGATAAGAGATTATCTTTTGTTGATTTTCCAGCGGTAATTTCTAATTTTAGGATTTTTTTTCCTTTGTATTTTTCTTTGTCTTTACTAGGCATATAATGGTTATTTCCTATGTTCTCTAAACGCATGGAATTTAATGTTTGGCAGGTAGATGTAAATTTTTAATTTTTATGCTATATTTCAAGAATTATAATGTCCTATGCACAGTTTTAACGTATGCCTTACAATTTTTTATTTCATCACAGCATATTCATTTTCCTTTATCTTAATTACATTACTCATTTTACATAGGACGTTCTTCATATCTTTTAACCAAATACTCATAATTTTATTTCACTTATTAAATTTTAGGAGTGTAATTATTCAGATATACATTTTAATTTATCATATGATTTTAATTTTAGATCCAATTTTAACTTTTTTCCTTCTTTCTAACCTTCGTAATGTTTAATGTACTCCAATTTATAACTTATTTGCTATATTTTACGAGCGTAATTATTGAAATATATGTTTCTATTTATTATATCATTTAATTTTATATATAATTTCAATCTTTTTTTCATACTTTCTAACATTTGCGATCTTCAACATATTATATATTTTAACTTATTTCTGATATTTTCTGATCGTTTACATGACCTTCACTTAATTTAGATGTAAATTTTTAATTTATTTCGTAAATCTTAAGCTTATTTATCATATTATCACACTATACACACTGACTTTTATTTAATTTTAGATGTAATCTTTTAACCTTCTTTCCTATTTTTAATGTTTTTACTTCCCAACATACTCTAAAGTTTAACTAATTTGCTATATTTTCGCATAATATACATCCCATTTGTAACTACTTTCATACATTTTAACTTTCATAATTTCCAGTATAGTCCCAACTTTAACATAATTCGTATATTTTCCTATCATGTACCTAACTTTCATTTAATTTTAGATGTAATCTTTTAACCTTCTTTCCTATTTTTAATGTTTTTACTTCCCAACATACTATAAAGTTTAACTAATTTGCTATATTTTCGCATAATATACAT
>KK115391.1:407352-422494 GCA_000611955.2 Stegodyphus mimosarum | reverse complement strand
TTATAAATTGGAGTACATTAAACATTACGAAGGTTAGAAAGAAGGAAAAAAGTTAAAATTGGATCTAAAATTAAAATCATATGATAAATTAAAATGTATATCTGAATAATTACACTCCTAAAATTTAATAAGTGAAATAAAATTATGAGTATTTGGTTAAAAGATATGAAGAACGTCCTATGTAAAATGAGTAATGTAATTAAGATAAAGGAAAATGAATATGCTGTGATGAAATAAAAAATTGTAAGGCATACGTTAAAACTGTGCATAGGACATTATAATTCTTGAAATATAGCATAAAAATTAAAAATTTACATCTACCTGCCAAACATTAAATTCCATGCGTTTAGAGAACATAGGAAATAACCATTATATGCCTAGTAAAGACAAAGAAAAATACAAAGGAAAAAAAATCCTAAAATTAGAAATTACCGCTAGAAAATCAACAAAAGATAATCTCTTATCAAAGTGTGACACCTTATCAGCTAAATTCAAACTCCTACAACCCTCCTCCTTATCAATTAGTTTACTCATCCACAATCCGCCTCCCAACTTGCACTGCCTCCCGACTTGCACCGCGCACCGCCTCCTGGCGGTGAACCCCCCATTTCACACTACTACGGTCATTTCAATTCCCACTCTAAGATTTATCCTAATTTTATAAAAGTTATTTTAAGCATCTTTCCTATCCATTCTTTCTTCAGCTTACAATTTCCTACCAGAATGTATTTTCAGAAACGCGGTTAATGCAAATGAGTAAGAGTAGTATTTAAGTCGATGTTTCACCGACTTCAAGAAAGAGACAGAGAACGGGAGACGTGGCCACTATCCCTTTACCAAACCGTTAATCAGTATAGCACCACATCCACCACTATCTATAGCTCCCTTTCAAAATACATAATGCCACTTGAAAGGTGTTCAACGTGCATGACAAGACATACGAAATAACATTTTATAGAGTTACATATTAATACTCAAGATACACCGCCTTCGAAAGAGAGCCCAAGTTCCTGACTAACGCGCGTTTGCCTTTGGCTACATCTCTCTAAGCTATAGCTACGCTCGGCTGTACTTTAGGCCCGTGATTGGCTTCGACGACTTAATTAAGATTTAGGGGCCAACTACTTTGAGTCTTGATAGCTTCGGCTATATCTTTCAGTTACCTTTGGAAGGATCTTAAGTTTGGCTAACGTTTATTTTATTCTAAAACTTTACTCTCATCACTTGCGGCCAGAATGAACGCGGGAATATGTTTATGCAAATTGTACATACTAATGCTTAAGTATTTAAGTTGTGGCTTTTTGTCAAGAGAAGAGTTAGAAGAGGAGAGAGCGAGCCGTCTTGCCACTAGATTTCACGCGAGGTTGCCATCAGTTACTGTCCGCCTTTAAGGCCAGAGGTTTTAGTCCTCTCGAAAGCTAAAGGCGTATTGTAGTTTTCCGCAGCTTGTGTACTACATACGTAGTAATTTAAAAGGCCAGTCTTAGTGTTAGTCATCTGTGTAAAATATTAAAAGTTAACTCTTATTTAAATTTTAGTTAGTTAGTAGTCTTATATTTGTACGCTCAGACCACAAGTGGTTGGTCTTTGCATCCCGAAGTGCGGGAGCGCCTGTGATATCATGGAAAATAAAGGGTAATTTAACCCTTCTCATCTTGTCGTCTGTGCTACCCTCCATAGGACATAGTTTGTAGTCAAACTCACTGTCTAGTCAGGACACGTCATGTTCGCCAAGCAGCTGAGAAGAAATACAAGTCCTGACAGCTTTAGTTAAGCTTAGTTAAGTTTAATTTCATATTAATTTGAGTTCAAGCCCAAGTGGAGGCTTTTCTGTACGCTCCGAGTTAGGAGCTGATTGTGTGATATTTATTTTGAGAAAAAAAGGGTAGTTAACCCTTCTTGAGTCTTACGTCTCTGTTCACACACTTACGCGATTATTCGCTTTATATTATTGAACTGTGAAATAAATAGGGAAAAGTCCATAATACTTTATTGATGTACTCTGTTTTCCTAAATAAGAAAACGAAAAATATTGCGGACGAACCACAAAAATGGCACAGAGTGACAACTTAGTGTTAGTGAGAAATAGAAAGAAACAATTATGTTTATTGATTTTTAACATTTAGCATTTCATTTAATCAGCTACGAAAAGAATTACATTCTAGAACTTTGGGATTTGTTTCCCTCGAGATATACCAAGAGCTTCATTGTGGAAATTCCCTCAGCTATATCAAATCCTGAAGTCTCTTCCGTGTCGATGCCAAGACCATATCCTTATTCATCTTCGGGGAAAGGCGGAAGATCCTCTTTCCTCCCCATCCTTCACGAGGCTGCCACGAAAAGAATTGATAGATTCACTTAGGACCCCTTGTTGTGGCCGATCGCTCGCTGAAGCGTGTCAGAACAGGCCGCACTTATTAAGGCAGTTTTCGCTTCAATCGAATGATACAGATCCAGGAAGAGATTTCATTGGATGGACATATTTTCCAAGAAGGTGGTCTAATACTTTATCAAGTGCTCTGAACAGTCCGCCTGATATGTCATACGCAAAAGTACGTTCAAAATATAGTGTATTGGCAATATGCTAGGATTTAATTATATTTCTTAGTAATTTTATTTCTCCGTAATAGATGTAATTAAAGCAACATTTGATTACAGATTTATTTACTTTTATGGTTTATCTAGATTGTTTTTCTTCCCTCGATAAAGAATTTCGAATAATGTTCAATTTCTTTTATAAGGTATTTCTCCCGCCTTCTTCGAGTGCCTTCGTGGTGTAGTGATCAGCACTCTGGGCGCATATTCCAGAGGTCCGTGATTCGAGTCCCGCGAAGGCGTTGCTCCTTTTTTCCCTTCTTCAAGAAAAACAAAAACAAAACAAAAAAAAAAAAAAAACCTAAAAAAAATCTGAAAGGTTTCAGATTTTAAATTATGTCCAAAGGGGTGCTTTTCAAACATTTTGTATGTTACTTTTATTTATTGAATATCATGTTCTTCGCATTTAAACCATAAAATTCAGTTCAAGAACAATATCGCAAAATAATTTTAAACTGAGCATATCTTTAGAATTTCCTACACACAGTCCCACGCGCTGCAGATAAAAATGTTTTTTTCTGTACAACATTGCCATGGCCCGCTTGGAAATCCTCGAGTTTGTTAACCAAAAATTCGGTAAAGTTTTACAAAATATGAAATCGTTAATGAAACAAATTCCAAATTTCAAATTTGGGCTTCCAGATGCCCATATTCGCGGCAGGATGACGGCATTCAAAATTCGATGGCTTTAGGTACCGTCGTTTTATCACAATGCGAGAAACATACATACGTTTATGCACATTCTTCATTATTTAATTTTTTTAAATATAATACAGGTCTGCAATATTTCGTGGCAACAGTTTGAAAAGTGATACGGACTTTTAATGTTTCCGACGCAAAATCGCATAACGAAAACAATAGTCCTTCAGGGACAAAGCCCCTTTGGACTAATTATTCTACTCTTTAAGTAGAGAAAAGTTAACGCGCTAATAATAACATATGACGAAGACGTTCGGAATAATTTATCATGTATTCATCTTACAAATTTGCAATATTTGCTGCAAAAATATTTGTGAAATATAATATCGGGCACTATTCTTTAATCAGTACAAAATCAACAGTTTTCTGCTTTAGCATGAATAACCAAAGTAAATGTTAAAGTAATAGAAGATGCGTGCAATTTCAGAATCAAATAATTATCCAAAATATATTATTCAAACTAATTTTTTTTGTTTAATTTTGACAAAAATAACTCTGAATTTAAAGTTTAGTTTGATATTTTCTCGGTATATAAAGAGAAGGAAGATAAAAAACATAATAAAAAAGGACATAGGCTGGCTGTATCATCGACTTCTGCCAATAGAAATATTATCCATGTTTTATAAATAACAATTATTTATTTATAATCTAGAGATATTTTACTGAAACCCATCTAAGTCCTTTGCAGTTTACATTTTCTCAAATGCATAGAGCATTAAAAAAGAAATTGAGACACTCAGATAGTTTATGTGAGTTAAGTGCGCTTATCTACTCTATATGATAATTTATATTCTTGCAAGGAATATGAAAAGAAGAGTTTAAAGTAAAGATCAAAATCATAATAACTGGTTAGTTTAACATAAGAACTTTAGGTTACGTGCAAAAATATTGCGGCAAGTACATCGCGGAGAAAACAATCCAAAGCGAAAACATCGTCGTACAAAACACGGCGGTAGAAAAAAAGGCGAGAAGAAAACATTGTGCGAATATTATCCCACAAAACATCGTGGGATAAAAGAAGGCAAATGGAAAACATTGTAGTTCTAAAACATCGCGGTATAAAACATCGTTGTTAAAATAAAGCGGTTGAAAACATCGCAAAACACTTGCAAATAATCGCATGAGAATAACATGGCAGACATGTGTTTCTAAAAAAATTGTTACACATTTTTACTGAACGAATATCAGATTAACAAAGATTAAAAAAAAAAGTAATTTTACAGTTTGATAATTACTCATGCAATTACACATATTCCATTTTCTAATTTTTTTACACTACATTTTTCCTGAAAAACTGCCAATACAACCTCATAGATTAATTAAATACTGAATTTTAACAATGAAGTACATAAATGTAAAATTCCGTTAAATATGCAGCATTAATTACATACTCAAACGTAATTTTCTTCGCGTTTTCTGCTTTTGAATGTAGTTTCCTTCTTCTGTTTTTAGCAGCAAAAAATATTAATGAACCAAAACATATGAAATATAGAGATAAAAATGTTTCTCCTTCATTCTTGATGTCATAAATCATTGTATGAATGTACATTAAAAATTTTAAAACCTGAAAAACATATAACTGCGACATTATAGTCATGCGATGATATGTATTTGCTTTATCACGATATTTTTTACGAGGATGTTTTAAAACAGAGATGTTTTTGAACCGCTTTATTTTCTAAGACAATGTTTTATACCACAATGTTAGAACTGCAATGCTTTTTCCCTCCACGATGTTTTGTATGGCACTGTTTTTGCCTTACGAAGTTTTCTAAGCGACATTTTCGTCCGCGATGTTTTTACCTCAATGTTTTCGGTGGACTTTACACTGAATTTACACCTTTTCACATGTCGTAGTACATAAATGATACGTTTATTTTAAATCGGGGCTTAGCTTCCAGGAACAAGACACACACGAAGGTTGTTAATCCATTTCAGGCACAGAGAAAAGTGCTACTGTAGGAAATTACATGACAAAGATTGCCATGTCAACTATGTGCATGTTGAGAACATCTGAAAGATCAGACAGAGCAATGCCAACTTTATTCTTCGTGATTTTTTTGGTTTTAGAAAGCATATTTTCCAGAAGATGGGTGCCTCATTTTCTGATTGATGAGTGGAGGAAGTGTCCTGTTATCTTATGCAAATTTATGTTATAAAAGTGTAATAACAGCAAAAGTTATAACTTAAGAACCATTCTGTTATATTATTGCTGCGTGCGTACGGGTTCGTAACAGATTGAATGCACAGAGGTTCGATAATAAGTTGATCAAATTTATTCTATGAAAAGAATCACTTCACCCTTCTAGAACATTCCACTGAAATACTCGCACAGGTGCTCACAGTACAATCAGTAGTTATACTTCAAATTACAAAGAAAGTTAAACACAATGCAATGCAAAACGCATTTAGATGTTGAAGCTCTCAATACTCCGAAGTCACTCTGAACTAACAACTCTCAACAAAAACAACTGATGGCAGATGCTCTCTCCGATTTTATATAGTTTTTACCCGGGCCATCTAACACTTTCTGCTTCTCGAAATTACTGGAAGGCATATGAGGGGCGAATTACGTTACAGTTACATATGAAATCAATTACAGTTATTCAGTTATAATACTTAATATGGTAATATAGGTACCGGACCAAAAAGTCGAAATTTGGCGACAAAAATTAGTCGCCAAACCAGTTCCCAACTTCGTGTATCTCGGCAAACTAACGACATAGCAATTTACTCAATCTTAAATAGACGTGCGCCTGTATTTTTGTTTTTCCGGAATAGCATCCTCCCTTCATGTCGATTTTCATGTTACGCTATAAGGAAAAATACAACAATTTCATATATAATTGTTCTAAAATCATCTATCTATCTATGGAAAAAATTCGTAACAATATTGATGAAGCAGCAACTGATAATTATATGTTTTGTTAATGAAACGTTGCCGAACGGAAACAAGAAAAGAAAGAAGCACTGACAAAATAGTCGTAGCACCATTTGGTTTTAAAATTGACCACCTTTTATTCTTTTAATTGCGTGGGTGAAACCATAAAAGATACTGACAGGGATATAATATGCGTAGAGTCACAGCTAGGGTTCTTCAGCGCCCGGGGACATTTGAAGATTTCGCGCCTCCTCATATTTGCAAAGAATGAAAAGCATTTTATTCTAAAATTTCGTAACATCAATTTGGCGCCCCAATTAGCGCATAAACCACAATAGAATAAATGCAATCTTTAGATTTCGCTATATTTATTTACCATAGCCACACTTCGGCGATAGGTTCACTTAACAGCGTTATATCTCATTCATTTTATAAGTCAGAGTGCACAATAATTATAGCATCTGAAGAATTACCACAAGTTCTATTCAAATAGTATAATAAATCTAAAACGATGCAGAGAAGAACTTAAATAAATAAAAAGGAACAGATTTTCACAGAAGATTCAGCGCCGCTTACCTAATGCGTATGCGCTACTAATTAATTCAGTCCTCACTTCGTGGTAAAATAAAAATTCAAAATATTTTCATTAAAAATTGAAAGATATAGAAAATATAATACACCAAGTACAGTTAAAGCAAATAAAAAAACAATTTTTACAATTAAAATTACAATTTGTACGAAAAAAACAGCTAGTAACTCAAATGATAATTCCAGAATGAATCAAGCAGAATTTAATTCGCAATAATAAAAGAAGACATTATTTTGTTGTTGGGAAGATTAGTTTCTCTAGATTGGCAACAAATCCACTATTCTGTTAAGCTTCAAATGTGAACAAATATGTCCGCTGTCATAACCAAAAATTAGGCTTAGCCGCACTTAAAAAACTTTTAAATTGTTGATAATTCCACAATTATGGCACGCAGGTTAACTAAGGGCACAAAAATCTTAACCGAAAGATTAGAACAACATAATTAAATTATTTTTAAATAAAAAAATTCACAATTTACAAGCTTATAAGAACAAAGAAACTAAGCTCTCTGAGCCGAGTGGCAAAAACGTGAGGCCGACTGCAACCAAAATGCGAGGGGCACATCTACATGTTATAGCAGTCCTATATACGAAATTTCAACGTTCTGAGGCTACTCGTTTTTGAGTTATGCGAGATACATACATACTTACGTACGTACGCACAGCCGCCATGAAAAAATCTCTTCAGAATACATTTTAAATCAGTTTCATAATTATTTTTGGGAAAAAGAGTCCTTTATTCTGTCTTTACATACGGATGCCAGTCAAAAACATCCTTAAGTTGCATTTAATAGCGGTCAAAACAGATGTTTTCTTTGAAATATGGTACCCGAAATTTTTCGCGATAAAAACGTAAGATAGTTCCCTTTTTAAAATGCCTTTCGTCTGATATGTGGAGTCTGTTATTGAAAAGAATTATGTTACAATTTATCACGTACTGATTAACATCCTTTTATAGTAAAGTATGATACATTTACTTAGTTTTAATTCAAAATATAGGATTTAGGCTATTTATATATTCCACACGCATCTATAACTCAACAAATTCAATATACATAATGTAATCTTATGTGGGAATGCGTGACACAATAAATAATGCAATTAATTAATCTCCATTATTTTGGAATTTATTAAAGAATAACGTGTTTTTCTCCAGTGTGGATATTCGAAACTCAATAATGGACAACAGAATCGTTCTTTCAATAGTGTTGTATCCTGTTTTATTTCGTCGCTTTTGTTATAACTAGATAAGTATCGGTGTATGAGTGTAAGTCATGATAATATTTTGTCATTACATTTGTAGCTTTAGAGCAACAAAAGTCTTAATATGAGAGAAATCTGTTTACATACTACAGAATCAATTTCTCATCATCATTTTATCAAATACTAGAAGCTATGCGGCCAGCTTTCGTCTTGCTTTTAAACGTACCGGAAAAATGCCTAAAAGACACACCTGGGACCTATGGCCGCGTAAGTTCTTCCAACTTTTTTCTCTTTGTTAAGATTCCAACCCTCCTTTCTATACGACCCTGATATATCTCCAGAAAAACATATACATCTTGAATTTTTAGCAAATTAATTGCATGAGATGTGCATTAAACATTTGTTAAAGCATAATTTATATCCCCTTTCTTAAGCACCACCATGACAACATAAAAAATTATATAAAAATTCTACAACAAAATTAAAATTTTTTAAACATTTTCTTACTCGATAGTTTGAATGATCCTTTTTCTGAAATTTTGAAATGTTACGATACTTTAGGTAATCTTCTGAGGAAATGTGTCAGCAGTCACATCGCAGCCATTTAACTTGTATAAAATATTACAATGAAATAAGCAATATCCCTTGACATAAATGTTAATTATCCTAATAAAGTAATTAAACAATTTACCGTTGCAAAAAGAAACAACTTTTTAATTTCTCAAACTTTTCAGTCTCTTAAAAACAGTAACATAAGAAATACGATGAAAAATTGTTGCCAAACCGAAATTTTTAAGAGAATGAAACTATTCAAAATGATGCAATTTTATCAAAAATCTATCGACAATAATAAGAAAGGAAAATTGTTGCCAAAACTACATTTTAAAATATCTGAGATGTGAGAAGTGTATTGGGAAGCTTCATTTAAAAAATTTAAAAAAAAATACAAAATATTATTATTTTTCCAAAATTCTTTTTTTAAAGGGAGTCGAAAGGATTAAAGTTCAACGTGTCCAAAAATCAAAGGAAAATAAACAGCACATTTTTTAAAATAAGTTTTTTTTAAAAAAATTCCGCCGAAAGGGTGTTAAGCTCACCTTCCTAAATAAATTCGTATTTAATCGATTTATTGAAATACGAAATTTATTTCAAGTTCGTAAAATAGCTAAGTGTCTATGTTTCACGACGATGTAAAAATGAAATGTATAGAGCGAAATCTCGCTTTCCTGTAGCCCATTATGTCTCAAAATGAGGCGATTTGGTCACAAAACATAAAATAAAAAAAATTCTAATTCGAATTTCGAAAAAATCGCTTCGAGGTGCACTGGCTCTTGTCTAGGTACAACTATGTACCAAATTCCAAATTTCGTGGCCCTGGGTCTATTAGCTTACTGGCAACACGAACGAAAGACACACACACATACACACACACAGAGACTCTTTGTTTTATTATATATAGAGATCTGAGATTTCACGCGAAATAATGTCCTTGCACTTAAAACTTACACATTTGAAGCTCTGAACTGAGCACTAAGATAAAAGAACTGCGTTAAAATCTGGTATCATTTTTACTTCAGTTTCGACCTGCATTCGTAATAATAACACAGGAAATCTATTCTAGTTATTATGGAAATTGAATTCAATCCATATGGAACGAAACTCAGAACTCGAAAAGCTATTCGAAATAGCAGCGAAAGTACTAGAATAACATTAAAACATATTTTAGCTCATGACTTTTCTTTGAACACTCTTAGAAACAAGTAGAAATCATAGCCCCAGAGATCATCATTTCATGGTTCAGGTCTCCCGAAAATCGCTTACAAGTGGGAAAAAGTGTTTAAGTATTTTAAAGGAGATGCGTTTCGAAGGTCTTCTTGTAATCTGTCCACACTTCAGTAATAAAAGTGTTACTGGGAGCATCAAGATATTTCAAACAGCACACCTATTCTTAAGAAATTGCAACAGAGATGCGCATACGTGCATGTACACGTTTACTTTGTACTAAAACTGAGCTTAAGAGTAGAATTAGATCAGCTATATCTCATGCGTGAAATATCCGTGTTAAGGTGTGACAGGAAAAAGAAACGAGACAACAAACAGATTAAAATACAGATTCGAAGAATATGCTGTTGTTACACTTTATGGAATGCACTTCTGTATAATTCACCACTTTGTGTTGGGGGGGAGGAAGCGAGAAAAGAAAAAAGAACGTAAACCTTGATCAAATCAATATACACTGCAGGAGGGTAAAAAAAAAAAAAAAAAAAAAAGCTCTACATCTCCCGTTCAACTGAGCCGATCTATGGAATTCAAATTGCGTTTTCCAAGCATCAGAAGCGTGGCTTTTAGATTTACATATAGCTTTGTTCCAATATAGCTATTTTGACACAAAATGGAACTTTTTCTGAAATAACATGCCACATTTTTTTCCATATTTCGATTCTACGACTCAAATTATGGATTAAATTTTGTAAAATTTGGTGCGAAATTTACGGAGAAATTCAAAAATTTAATTTGGCGAATTTCTTTCAGTTTGAGCCAAGAATAATTCACTTGGCGAATTTCTTAATATGTGGCAACCTATTTTCCTTCCCTTCCATTGTGCAGGAAAGGGAAAAAAGTCACATCGTTCCTACCTTTTTCCACTGTGGATGAGAGGAAAAAAAAGTCACATCATTCCTAATTTCAAATAATTTTAACAAAACGCGTAAACCACATTTTCGTTATTATCACTTTCAAGAAATATGCCAAATTTCGAAACGCGCCAATGTATAAATTCACGTATATCTTCGGAAATTTTGAATAAAAAGCTCTAATTTTTTGCAGGTACGCTTAGAAATACATCTTCTTTAAGATAATCGTAAAAATTTTATAGGTTATAATTCAAAATGTTTTTCGATAAATTTATAAAAATAATTTAAAAATACGAATTTAAAAAATAAATTCATAAAAAATGGGCAAATTTTATTTGGAATGAACCTAAATTTCGAACTGTATAGGAAGGAATCAAATAAGTTTCATAAAAAAGGAGATATTCATAAATACATACCAAATTGAATTAACATTGAGGAGCTAAATTTTCAGAGGTGCTAAATTTTTTAAAAACTATTCCTGCGATTTTTACAAAACTTGGCAGTTTGGCATAATTTGAGACGTAGAATGGAAATATGGAAAAAAATTGGCATGTCATTTCAGAAAAAGTCCGATTTTGTGTCAAAATACCTATATTAGAGAAATGCTGTGTATAAATCTAATACATATCCTAATTTGCGCTTTCGTGACATGGAAAACGCAATTTGAATTTCATCAATCGGCCCAGTAAAACGGAAGATGTAGAAATGTGCCTTTTTTCTTTTTTTCCTTTTTTTTTTTTTTTTTTTTTTTTTTTTTTTTTTTTGCGCGCGGTGTACGTTAATATCATTCGTTGAGAAAGATACTATATAAATGAGGGAAATATTTTTAAAAATGAACTGGAATTATCATTATTATTAAAAGCTGGAATGTCATAATGCAATTTTACTTCTTTCTGCGTTTTGGAGTCTGAGTATATAATTTAATGAGAATGTTTAAATTACTTTAAAATAACTTTCGTGTTTCTAACGGACAAGTTTTCATAAGTTATTCTGTTATATAAAATAAGCGTAAACAATTTCTAGATATCTTTGATTTAAATGCAGCAACTTCTGATAGTTTAGGCACAGTTTTTAAGAAAACATTACGTTTTCCTATAGGAAAGGGGCCAAATTAACATAATATAGAAATAATCAGAATGTTTGCTGTGTGTTAATCAAATGACTCCGAAATGCGAATGACCGCTTCGTGTTTGAAATAACTTTAATAAATTCAACTACTCCCAATTTATACAAATCAAATTGTAAAAGTGCATTAATTAAATATCCACACATGAACATCTAATAATAATCCGATAACATAGTTCAGTTAAAAATAAAGGGTATTAAAACAGTTCTAGGTCAGCTACGTTTGTTATAAATTGATAGCTCGCGTCGTTAGGTGGCGCTCCGAGCATCTTGTCTCTGATGCTATTCTAAAAAAGTTTTCATCACAGTTTTCAAGTTTTAGTTTTTAGTTAGAGATCGAAGGAGTTAAGCCTAATAATAATTAACCTAATAATAATGAAGGCGTATTCCTAATAATAATGCTTGTAACCATTGTATTGCATGTAAATAAATTTGTGTGTATTACTAACGAAGCGGAATCATCACTTACCTCTGGATTTAATGTTCTCTGAATAGTAATGGAAATAGTTACTACAAAGTTCTTGCGATCGAATTCTACGGAAGACTACTCGAAAGCGTGTTGCCAGCCAAGGGCAATGAGTGGAAGTAAATTTAATACGAGCGACGTGAAAGTAAACACGGGATATGAAAGTAATGTATGCTAAGCAAAAATAAAGAACCTTTAAGGCATTCTAATGCTTACCATCTCGCTAGCAATTATGACATAGCATAAACTTACTGGTAACAGAATGAAGGAAAAGCTTATAAGGTATTTCTCCTGTCTTCTTCACATGCCTTCGTGGTGTAGTGGCCAGTAGGCTCGACGCGGACCCAAGAGGTCCGTGATTCGATTCCCGTCGAAGACGTTGCTCATTTTTCATTCTTCTGCTACCAAAAAATCCTAATGACTCTACAACTGGCGATCGAACTAAGAAGGTGGTGGATGATGATTCTCCACCACCGGGATTTGGCGATTGTGTCCCCAAAACCCCAGTCGCCCTTTAAAAGAGGGAGTATATAAGGTATTTCTCCCGCCTTCTTTGCATGCCTTTGTGGTGTAGTGAACAGCATGTTTGACGCGTAGCCGAGAGGTCCGTGTTTCGATTCCCGGCGAAGGCGTTGCTCATTTTTCATTCTTCTGCTAACAAAAAATACTAATGACTCTACAACTGGCGCTCGAACTAAAAAGGTGGTGGATGATGATTCTCCACCACCGGGATTTGGTGATTGGGTTTCCAAAACCTCAGTCGCCCTTTAAAAGAGGGAGTATATAAGGTATTTCTCCCGCCTTCTTTGCATGCCTTTGTGGTGTAGTGAACAGCATGTTTGACGCGTAGCCGAGAGGTCCGTGTTTCGATTCCCGGCGAAGGCGTTGCTCATTTTTCATGTCTCCTGCTTCGAAATAACCTAATATCTCTACAAGCTGAAAAAATCAACTTGAATTTCATATTTCCATAGAGGTTTGTTATTGACAAGCTCTGCAGTAAGTTCAAATTACAAACATTTTTTTCTTCCTCAGTTATTGACGGTGAGTTATAAAAGCGAAAATGGTGCAAAATATTTCTTTTAATTTTTAGTTTGCGACTAATATTCCCAGTCACAGTTGTAACTACTCTTTTGTTTGCGCTTATCCGTAATTCTCGAATTTTAAGTCGATGATCTTCTTCAGCCAGATTCTTGAAGGACGAACACTTTCTTTCTTTAGTCAGTTTAGAGTAGAATTTCTAGCTAAGTATCTACTTTTCCTGAAGCCTTCCCGAAGCGCGCGCTCACAAACAAAGCACCGGAAAATAGAACGTGAATTAATGAGTTTCAATGCAATCTAATTGGTTCCTTAGGATCAACGTGGGTAGAATGTTGTCATTAATACAAGAAAGCCTATCTAACGACTTGGGTCAAAACAATGATTGAATTTTGATGATTCCTGCTTTGTTTGAGGGATGAGGATGGCGATCTTAATAACAATAATTATACTAAAATCCACCCGCTGAGGATTATAATGAGAACAGCATCGATTTTTGTATGTTTTTCTCCCTTCGTCCTCTTCCTTCACATGTAACCATATTTGATATTTTACAAAATGACGTTAAAAACGCAAGGATTGAAAGAAATGCTTTATTCAAAGGAAAATCAAATGAGAATAAAATTACCCCCACCCCTTCAAAAAAATTTGGCAGGGAATTTTTTCAGATGGATAGTTAAATCTAAACAGATTTTACAGCTCATTACTTATTACTATTGTATTCCGCAATTTGCTTAATAAAAAATACAGCTCTTTTTAACTGACATATTTCAGAGGCTGAGAATTTTACTTCCTTTCTAGACAAAATATAATTCACTGCAAATCTCCTCTCTGAGAAAAAAATTATGAATTAAAAAGAAAGTTTTATTTTCAAATATTGACACAAATACTAAATTATAATTATTTGCTTCTGTCAAATTTATATATCAAGCTCGTAAATGTGTATGGTTATAGGCCCGAATTTTATTCAGTATTAGTAAGAACCAAGAAAACAAAAAAAGGCGTTTTAACTAAGGGCTATTAGCTACTTATTACTACTTACTAGGGCTATTAGAACTGCAAACACTTTTTATAACAAATTTAAATTAACTTTAGTTCGATTCCAGCTGAACTGCCGAATTCAAACCCAAGGTATACAAAACAATATTCTTTAACACTTAAACTCATTTCAAGACTATTTAAACACTTAAACAGTAAGAAGATATATTAGATTGTTTTCAGATTCTTATTGATTAATGAAAATGTTTCTAGCAAGTTCTGTTGTGATTTTGTGTATATTTTTAAAAGTGAATCTTCTTTATGACTTTTCTTTAAGGTATCTAAATTCAAGTACTATAATCAGTGTATATGATTGCTCAAGCATTTACTTTTTTTTCACATTTTTTTACAAGTCATTAAACATTCATGTTCAGCAAGAAACTTAAGGAAAAGGAGAAATATTTCATGATTGCTCTGTAAGGTTTTAGTTTAAACTAACAAAGTTTTATTTTCATTTCCCTTTTTCTAGCTGTTCTCATTTCACCTTCCCGTTAGAATATGCGCGCGTTTCAGCTTTATGCTAATTTGAAGTGGAGCCAAGTTGGTATTTAAACGGTAGGTAGGAACCTCTCAGTGTGAGAGAGCTTTAAGTCTCAGACCACTCTGCTACTCTATTCGACGTTCGCCTGACCAGCTAGTATTTAAATTCTAAGCCTTAGCGCTGTTACGCTATTACTTATTGAAGTAAATATAAGTGCGCTAGTATTAGTTAAATCTTGCTACGCAACCTTTAGCATAGAAGCCAACCTCGCGTTCATAGCTCTGTGAGCAACGACTACTTAATTTCTAATTAGCTTTAAGTTTAAATTATCTGATTGTTCAGTTTAGACCCAAGTGCGGTCATTATTTTCTGTATCCCTCCGGAGTTGAGTGGCTGTG
>KK115391.1:378358-407163 GCA_000611955.2 Stegodyphus mimosarum | reverse complement strand
AACATATGCTCACTTCTTATACTCAGATTTTTTCATTTTAATGAACATTGATTCTAATTACAGTTTAAAGTCTTAAAACAAAAAATCGTGCATAGTACAAAGTGTAAGCTTTGACGTCACAAAAATCTGAATCATAAGTTCCAAATGAATGTTTTAATAAGGATTTTAAATAATTTAGTTACGTAAAACTTCAAAATTTACCCACTCTTTACCTGGAATGCTAAGTCAAAATGCTCTTAGAGGGGGCTCTCAGGGAATGGAATATTGGAAACACCGGTTTAAAGATAGGCGTTTTAACCTTTACTACTCAAGTGCTGCTTCTTCAATTGAATTCATAAATTTCCAGTAGCTGTTTTCGTACAAAAACGGAAACCTGTTTATCTCGCCACCTGACATGGAAAAATTGCGATAAGCGAATTATGACAAGACAGCAAAACAAAAACTTTCATTGTTAACGTAAGTGGCCATAATCTTTGCAAAAGTACTTTCTAAAATTTGCATATATGCTATCTATCTGTACGATCAGATTTCTTATGCATCAATCTAAATTACTGGGTTGCGTAGGAAGTCTTTTGATTAAATCCTACATGCTTGTTTGTAAGATGACGCAGTCTTAGCTGTCTTCCACCGTTCTGTGTAATTCAACTGACAATATCTGTAATTCAATCAATACATATTTTGTCAATCATCTGTTTGCTTTTCTTATTATCATGCAAACTGCATTTCTTGAGTGGTAAGTTTATTTGGCTACTGTGTATCGGATTAGAAAAATGATACAAGGTTTTAGTTTACATGCAGGAAATTCAATTTTGGGGAGAAATAATTCTATGCTTATGGCCTTTCGTTTAGGACACTCTTAAACATCAAATGTGTGGTTTATCGGGAACCATGTAGATAATGCCACATGTTAAAACAAATCTTTTGATTCTTTCTACATAAAGTCTACAAATGATTTGCCCAGATATTCAAAAATGTTTTATTTTAGACCTTCTTCTGATTAATCCATTCGCATACTAATTTTTTTGGCTAAGTAGCTTCGGAATGGTTCTGTATAAATGAACAATTTTCTTCATTAACTGAAACCGGATTTCCCATGAAACGCCGGCATGGATGCAGACCTTTTGATATTAAGTTTAGCAATGCATAAAAAGTTAATGAAAAATAATTCATCTTACACCAAAACTTTCCCCAGCCTCTGTAATTTTCAGTGTCCGCAAGAACTAGCTTTCAAACTATAGCAGATTCAGCCGCAATTGTATAGTAAAGGAATTCAACGGAAGAATGTAACAAATTCCCTGTGGCATTTAGAATAATTAATTTTAGGTGAAATCTCCAATAAAAGGTTTACCAACTAAAACTATGATTCTTTCAATATCTGAACAAAATTTTGAAGGAGAAACAAATTTTTTTTTACCGATAATCCTACAGTATTTAATAACTTGTCAGGACTGAGTGTTCTGTGCATACTTTTGGCGAACATCTTCGTGAACTCCTTAAAGTCCTGATCTTGAACAGTGAGATGAATGCAGCTATGTTCTGTGGAAGAATACTGTGGTTAAATGGTAGAATAACTGCACGTAAGAAGGATTTAAAATCCTCTTTTATTAAACCCCTATTATTTACAGCCACTTCCCAACTCGGGAGGGATAACAGAAAATAATGACCGCACTTGGGTCTAACTTGAACAATAAAATAATTTAAAATAAAGTTAAATAGAAATTAAGTAGTCGTTGCTCACAGAGCTATGAACGCGAGGTTGGCCTTTATGCTAAACGATCAATGGTGCGTAGCAAGATTTAGCTAATACTAACGCCCTTAGATTATTTCAATAAGTAATAGCGTAACAGCTCTAAGGCTTAGAATTTAAATACTAGCTAGTCAGGTGGACGTCGAACAGAGCCGCAGTGATCTGAGACTAAAAAATCTCTCACCCTGAGAAGTTCCTCGCTAACCTTTAAATACAAACTTGGCTCCACTTCAAATTAGCATACAGCTGAAACGCGCGCTCATTCTAACGGGAAGTTGAAATAAGAACTTACAGGAAAGAAAAAATTAACATAAAACTTTGTTAGTTTAAACTAAAACCTTACAAACTAGGAAGCGCTAACATTTTATAACTCACAGAGATAAATCTTTAAATTTCTATTTTATTCTACACAAAAATCATCAAAGGCCTATTATTCTCGGAAGACATTTATCTATATTTTAGGCTTAGTTTGTATGTTCCTATGACTTTTATCTAATTTCTTAAGAATATTACTATTAACAGTAATATAGGAACATAAATATCTCTTAATACGATTAAAAATCTCATGCGGACACCACATGATTTCCTCGTGCGGCCTATTAAATTACGCAAACATTTTCCTATACTTCATTTAAATCTATTTACTCGAATTCCATTAGAGATATATATTCATTCAATCAAATCAGTTGTCACTTTGCGACAAGGCAAAAATACATAAAAACTCAAAACATCTTCATTAAAAATTGTAACATATAAAAAGAAGACCTAAAAAACCAAATACAGTTAAAAAAATAATTTTTACAATTAAAAATCTACCAAAAAAGAAAAAAAAAAAAAGAAAAAAGGAAAGAAAAGGGGAAAAAAAAGCAATTCGGCCAGCGGCCAGGAAGGCAGACTTTTTGGTGCGCAAAGCTTACTTTTGGACCCACTCGGGAAAAACACCCTAAATGAATTCATTATTCTACTAAGAGTTTCAAATGTAAACAAACACCGGCCTCTTTAGGCCTAGCGCCACTTTTAAATTCTTGATAATTCTACAATTATTGCACGAAAAGTAACTAAAGACATAAAAGCCTTAACCGGAACACGCGAAAAATATAATTCAATCACTTTTAAGGCGAAAAAGGCGCAATTTAGCAATATAAGAATAAAAGCACAGAGCTCATCTAGCTGAATAAGAGAGTGTGCGTATATACGTACGATGAAAAAAAAATTAGGAGTACTGAGGTCGGAATATTGAGACGTAGAAACGCAGAAATATTGATGGTGTAGATACTTGATAGCTTAAAGTAGATGCATACTGAAGAGGAAGAATTCTGACTGCGTAGAATCCTAAAATATTGAATTCGTAACGACTATGTAACTTGGCAGTCGAGGCGGATTAAATTCCATTTTTATTTAAACTGATATGCGTGGCCACAATCTATTTGGCACTCCAACCCTGTCTATTTCCAGGGCATTTATATTTTTTATACTATTGCGATAGGAAGAAAAGCATAGTGAAACTGCATCCAAGCAGCACACAGAGAGAAGCTAAAGAGCGTATTGATCCAATACGAAAGATCGCCAAGAGGAAGGTTTTGGTTCAGGTTAGAAAAGTTTCAGTTTTTGAAATTCTGTTCCGAACCAGAGCTATGTCATAGACGTACGCGGGCTATGCAAATGGATTCATCTGGAATAAAGACACAGTCCAAAAACGATTTTATTTTTTTTTTTTAGAATAGAAAACCAAAGACCCAAATTAAAAGCTTATTTCTAAATTGAATTATAAAGCTGATTTATTTTTTATCTTACATATATATATATTTTTATGGTAGACCGATTGCAACACAAAAAAAAGAGGTGCACAACTACATGTTATAACCATCCTAAATACGAAATTTCCACGTTTTATGTCTAATCGTTTTTGAGATATACGAGATACATACATACGTAAAGATGTCATGAAAAAAAAAATTCAAAACATTTCACATAAAGGCTTCTAAATGGGTTCCAGAGCTTTCAAAATGGATATTTTCGTTGAAATATGAGATCCGAAATTTTTCGCGTTTACAGGACTTCCTTTATTTCGTACATGGAAGTAAAAATGAAACGAGAGAGTTGCATATGAAGGAATTGAAATTTGGAATTCAAATTTTTATTTCTTATCCTAATTGCAATCTATAATGGTTTTCGCATTATATATATGTTACCGCGAAAGACCGAAATTGGAGAATGTCAACATTCACCAAATAGGTCGGTGAAAGATAACGTTGCGTTCTTGTATATAACGTTGCGTTCTTGTATATTCGGACCCTCACCGGTGTATGTCGACAATCACAGATATGCTCTGGTGTAAGTCGAAAAGAGAGGAGTAGACAAAGAGGCGGCTGGCTGTTTCCCATAAATGCAGTTGTAAAAAAGCAAGGTTCTCTTGTGCAATTCAAAGTGTCTTAATAGTTTAAGTTGTTGCAATAAATAAAATTTGAATCACATAATTTAGTAAGTTTTTATTACTATTATTTTATTTTCTCATTTAGAACGTACTGTATAATTAAGTAAGTTTTATAACTTCTATTATTTTCCTTTCTCATTTTGAATGTATTGTGTGTTTTAAGTTCTTATGTTATTAAAATCTTATTTTAAATCTCAAGTGCGTTTTTTCGCGACTGAATGACGGAGAAGAAAATATAATATTATTATATGTTGAACATTCACCATTAGTACATGGTGAATGTCAACATTCACCGGTGTAACTCAAAAATAAGAGTATTTGGAAAATATTTCGGACATACACCAAGTGACTATGTGAATGTTGACATTCACCGGTGAAAGTCGACATTTTCCAGAATTCGGTGTTTCACCGTAACATATACATATATTGACTACACATTGACCTTTAATAAATTTTCCTAGTCTTTTTACTTGCTTAATTTCTCAAGAGTCTAACTAGTTTAATTTTATTTTGAATAATTCACAACATTTGAGTTTACTTTTGGTTTTGAATTTTTTACCCTTGCCTATATGGATGACGAAACACGAATTGAGTAATTGAAGAGTTGGGTTTGGAGGCATCTTCCCCTTCTTAAGTCTGTCTCCTGCCTGGTCAACAGTTATTCACTTATGCTAATTAACTGGTCTTAGAATTTAAAAAATGTCTGAGATTTTTTAGGAATTATCTATTTTTGTATTTTTTTATATTTTTATCATTGTTTTAAATACGTACACTTAATTTAACTATGCTCTTAGAATTTAAACGATATTGTAAATTGGTTCACAGTAATAATTAATTTTATTTTTGCAATTAAAATTAATTAAATTTTTTATTTATTTTTTCTTTTCACGAATAGAGAATATTTGTTAAATTCAAATTATATACACAGATAAATAGATTACAATATTTATATAATTAGATAGCGATAAACATCGAAATTTCGACTTTTGTTAAATAATTTTTAACTACCTGTTTGCTTATATTTGTATCAAGATTTCATTTTAATCTTTCGATGTTGAACTTAAATTTCTAACTGGGGCTTCAAATGTGCTGAAATAATGCTCTAACTGCATATTACAACCTATATCTCATAATTTATTGCCTTCAGAGATGTTTATTTTTGCAAAATATAAATGTTTTTGATTTATTTAAACTAAATCAAAGATAATATTTAAGGTTTTAAAAATTCCTATAGCATTAATGTTAAATTGACAATTCTAACAAATTCTGTTAAAGAATTACCATAAGAAATATAGCTTTTCGAGTTCAAATATATTACGACATTAGCATCTTAAATCACAAACCTATAATATTAAACTATACATATCTGTGTAAATGCGAATAATTTACGTTCTCTCTTTATCCGCTATACTAGAGGTGTCGAAATGACGGCCCGGTTGCCACATGTGGCGGCCCCCACCGAGGTAATTTTATGCTGCCGCGAATACATTTCGATTATGCATTTGCTGCATACAGTGTTAAAGATTTCAAGATTTTAGTTATTTGGAGTTCTAGCTTACATTACTTTCATTTCCATTAAAAGCGAACTTGAACACGCCAGGAAATTTAAGAATGTAGTTCATTAATTTATAATGCGATAAGAATCTTATCCAAAGATTTCAAAATACAAATTTCATTAACTGTTACTCGTACTTGTCGAAAATAAATAAGTTCAGTTACGAACTTTTGCCCTAAGAATGACGGGTTTCTTTTGGAATATATACATCTGCAATCCATGACAAAAGCAATTTCCAATACTTTCTCTCAAACCTGTAGCAGAATCGATTTCTATAAGCTTTATCGGAATCGATTTCTACAACCTTTATCGGAATCGATTTCTACGAGCTTTATCAGAATCAAAACGACATCAAGTGTTAAGCTGTAGTAAGAAACAAAGAGTTTATAATTATTTGCATACAGACATACCTATTTTTGTTTATGCTTTGAAGAAAAATGTTATACATAAGACACAGAAATTAGGCTGTTATTATTGAGTCTCAAGTTTTGTCTCACCTGAAAAAATTTTTCATAATTTGTTTGTTTTTAGTTTAAATTTAAGCAAATTGCTTAATGATGAATTACGATTATTTGAAAGGAATGTCACTAGAATATTTAGCTGTCAGTGTTATAAAGTGCAACTAATAAATATCTCTAAATATCATTTGCAACTAACAAATTTTAGATTTCAGACAAAGAGTAAATAAAAATTTGTGTTGTATTTTCTTTATGATATTATTATTATTAACGTCACAATTCCATAAATGTTTAGTAAGAGAATTTTAAAATTTATTTAAAAAACTTTTAATTTTGTTAATATAAGTTTTTCATTAAAAAAATCTGAAAGATTTCAGATTTTATACTACGCCCCAAAAAAAACGTTTTTTAAAATACTTTTGTGTGTTACCTTTATTTATTAAATATCATGGTCTTCGCACTTAAACCACATAAAATTTAATTCAACCAGCAATATCGCAAAATAATTTAAAAAGAGCATATCTTTAGAATTTGTGATACAAAGTCTCGTGGGCTGGAGATGAAATTTTTTTTCCCGTACAGTTTTGCCATTGCTCAGTTCGAAATCGTTGAGTTTGTTAATCAAAAATTCGCTTAAAGTTTTACAAAAATTGAAACAGATAATACAACAAATTCGAAATTCAAAATTTGTGCTTTCAAATGCCCATGTTTGGTCGGAGGACTACGTTATTCAAAACTGGATAGCTCTAGGTACCGTTATTTTTTCACACTGCGAGAGACATTCATGCATTCATGTAGATTCTTCATTACTTAGTTTCTTTAAATATAATACATGGCGATAATATTTGGTGGCAACAGTTTGAAAAGTGAACCAGCGCAGAAAGTGAAACGACGCAAAAGGCCGTTTTGAGATTAATACCCCTTTGGGCTGAAAATTCTAACCCCTCAGTAGTTTTCAGATTGTGCATGCGACACACATACAGTTTGTGTCTGACGCTTCTGGGTGTGACACTGACATACAATTTGTGTGTGGCACCCTCGAGATTCATTGCAGAGTTAGCAATAAACCACATATCGTTAGTCCGAACACCTTTAGTCCTAACGAAAGGTGTTAAAAGTTAAAAGAGGTCTTTACTGAATCAAACTTTGCTCAATCTGACTACAAAAATTTGCTGCACGACGATTTGCTGAGACCCATGTTCCTGAAATAATCCGAGTCTATGAGACCTTAGGCTTGAATTTAATCCAAGGCTTCGAGAAAATTAATTTTGTTATTTTTGAGATTCTGCATAGCTTCGGTCTACATCATTTTGCATACGATGTTTTTATGTAGAAGTCTTAAACTGAAAAGCTAGAAGTCAAAATATGATAGTGAGATTTGCAACTTAAAAGTTCAATAAATTTTGGTGAACGGGAAAATTTGAATCCAACTAGTTCGAATCGAACTGAAGTTATCAGGACTGAGTGTTCTTTGCATACTCTTTGCAAACATGGTGAATTAATTACAAGGGTTCTTCTTCTCAAGTCCTGAACTGGAACAGGGAGCGGAAGGTACGCTATGTTCTGGTGTAGCTATTGTGCTGGAGAATAACTGCACGTGAAAGGGATTTGAAATCCTCTTTTATTAAATCACTATTATTTACACACTTCCCAACTCGGGAGAGATACAGAAAGTAAAAGACCGCCCTTGGGCCTAACTTAACAATCAAATAAATTTAAATTAAATCTAAATAGAAATCAAATTAAACTTTGCTTCGCAGAGCACTTCCCGGAGTTTGGCCTCTAACTGAAAGGGTGCGTAGCAAGATATACTAATACTAGCGCACTTCAATTTGTTTCAAAATGCAATCACGTAGTAAGCACTATGGCTTATAAATTTTAACTGCTAGCTGGTCAGGCGAACGTTGAGCAGAGTGACCGTGATCTGAGACTAAAGCTCTCTCACAATAAGAGGTTTCTACCTCTGGTTTAAATAGTACTTCGCTGTACTTGAAATTAGCATAAGCTGAAAACGCGCGCTTCTTCTGATGGGAAGTTGAAACAGAGAGGAGATAGAAAGATTTAAATTAAAATAAAACTTGGTTAGTTTAACTAAAACCTTACAAAGTTAAGTGGCAAATATTAGAAGCCACTGTAGTTAATTTAGACTTAGATTTAGAAACACATTCTCGAGTATTCACACTTTTCATACAGTATCATTATGGTACTAGCGTATGGAGCTCGTGTAAGAGGAAAACGAAAGCAATTTACACGTTACAGATGTGGGGTTTTACTTATCTAATTCAGTGTTCAATCCTTGAACCCCACAAACACTAAGAAGTGAATAATCGCTTAAGCGTGTGAACAGAGACGTAAGACTCACGAAGGGTTAACTACACTTTATTTCTCAAAATAAATGTGATACAATCAGTTCCTAACTCGGAACGTACAGCAAGCCCCTAGTTGGGCTTGAACTTAAATGAATATAAAATTAGACTTAACTAAGCTTAAGTAAAGCTAACTGAAAGATATAGCCGAAGCTATCAAGATTCTAAGTAGTTGGCCCCTAAATCTTAATTAAGTCGGCGAAGCCAAACAAGGGTCTAAAGTACGGCCGAGCGTAGCAATAGCTTAGAGAGACGCGCGCTAGTCAGGAAATCAGACTCTCTCTCTCTCGAAGTCGGTGAAACATCAACTTAAATGCTACTCTTTACTCATTTGCATTAACTGCGTTTCTGATATTACATTCTGGTAGGAAATTGTAAGCTGAACTTAAAAAGATAGGAAAGATGTATAAACTTAAAATAACTGTTAATAAAATTAGGACAAACCTTACACAGTTACTCGCAATATTTGTCAATTATCTGAATGAAATTTCTTATAATTCTGCTACCTTCCTTGCAGTATTCCGTAATCTAAGAGAATGTTCCTGTTTACATAATAGTGGGTTTTCTAAGAAAAAAATGGCGAGAGATCCTTTCTATTAGGATATTTCCTGAAGTGCTTCTTCTTCATTAGGTACACACTAAATTTCAGGCCTTGTCATCGAGGCATGGAAAGTCATGATGGATGCAGGGACGGGGACTAACTGAAAGAGAATGGGGATGAAGTAAATAAAAATAGAAAAATTCAATTGACATTTCTCTATTACTTCTTTTTTCTCCTTCAATACACATTTCAGACCCTTTCCACAAGGGCTCGGAGAGAGCATATTACCGCCAAGGATGCTTTTTCCACAATTGTATTTGCTAGCTGATTGGAAAGTAATGATGGTGGGATTTTATTTCAACCTCTGCTCATTTCCCCGGTTTCTTTCTTTTTTCTTTCTGTTTTTTTTTACTTCTCCATTTCTTATTTTCAACGGTCGGGAAGAACATTTAGATCGTTTAAGCTCTCGTCGCCAGTGATGCCAGAAAACCATTGGATTGTTAAAACTGCCCCTCCTGTGACGGCACACTGAGGTTGGCTTTTGCAGTTTGTTTGTCTGGCATTTAGTTATTTATTTATTTTTTCTGAAGAAATTTTCTTGCTAATGTCATTTAAACTGTGAGCGGAGTTTTCTCCGAAAAAGCACAGCTCGTAGTGTAGAAACAGGAGAAAAATAAGCAAATAAAAAACAACCGAATTTCGTTTTCATTTTCGTATTCTGCATGACAGAACGGAGTTCAACGTGAGGACAAGAAGGAATGTTGCAACTAAACATATCGGAGCACAAAGGAAATTTATTCATTGCACTCCGTGCACTATTTTTTCCCCACGAGTCATTGAAGATGGCGGAAACTTTTACGTCTAATTGAGTTCTTGAACATATTCGTACCGTTTATCTTTATTCACTTAAATTTCAACGAAGCTTAGACAGAGTCACTTACCCAAAGAGAAGATTTATTGTCACTCGGTACAGTCAGAAAAAGGAAACATCCATCTATGTAGCATTTTGCGTCTAAACAAAAATTGTGAATTGAATGGGTAAGTAATTATTCTAAGATGCTTGTGGTTGCAACACAAGGCACAGCGTAATCAAATAGAAATCGTGCAGCTGTATTACAGAATACATTCATTCTTTAAACCGGACACGAAATGATTTCTATATCATAAGCCTGTAAATTGAAAATACAAGAGCGGATACAAATCTGTTGCACCTGATATACTATGTCAATATTTCCATATATACCCTAAATTCAACAGAATACTAAATAGGTAGCTTTTAACCATTATTTTGCGCAACAGAAATATGTTACTCATATAGATATAATAACGACAAAAATGTTCATGAACGCTATCAGTTGAGACTATGATAAATTATATCAATTATAATTGTAAGGTTTTAGTTTAAACTAACAAAGTTTTATTTTAATTTGCCTTTCCTATGTGTTCTTATTTCAACTTCCCGTTAGAATGAGCGCGCGTTTCAGCTTTATGCTAATTTGAAGTGGAGCCAAGTTTATATTTAAGCGATAGGTAGGAACCTCTCAGTGTGAAAACACTTATCAGGAAAAATACATTAGGAGCACTTTGTTGCAAACTTCAGTGAGCCGGATACACCGCATCTTATGTGGTATCCCGGCGATAGATTTCCAGATTAGACTAGACTCAGTGTGAGAGAGCTTTTAGTTTCAGACCACTGTTACTCTGTTCGACGTTCGCCTGACCAGCTAGTATTTAAATTCTAAGCCGTAGCGCTGTTACTCTATTACTTATTGAAGTAAATCTAAGTGCGTTAATATTAGTTAATCTTGCTACGCACCATTTAGCATAGAGGCCAACCTCACGTTTACAGCTCTGTGAGCAACGACTACTTAATTTCTAATTAGCTTTAGTTTAAATTATTTGATTGTTCAGTTTAGACCCAAGTGCGGTCGTTATTTTCTGTATCCCTCCCGAGTTGGGAAGTGGCTGTATATAATTCTGGTTTAATAAAAGAGGATTTTAAATCCTTCTTACGTGTAGTTCTTCTACCACTTAACCACAGTTTTCTACCACAGAACATAGCTGCATTCAGCTCCCTGTTCAAGATCAGGACTTAGTGACTTCACTAATATGTTCGCCAAGAGTATGCCCCGAATACACAGTCCTAACAGAATTACTAAACTGCTCTCAAATGGCTAAATTTGTTAAACCAGTATCGATAAAATTCGAAAGATCAAACTCAAGATCTTATAATATATCAAAATTCAGTACTATAAGAAATAACTAGTCACCGAACAAAATGAAAATTAAAGATCTTAGGATTTTTGATACTGAGAGACGTGAAAAATGAGCAATGCCCTCGCCAAGACTCGAACCTCGGACCTCTCGAATACGCGCCGAGTGTGCTGACTACTACACTACGAAGGCATGCCAAAAAGGCGAGAGATATACCTTATATACTGCCCCTGTTAAAGAGCGACTTGGGTTTAGGGAACTCAATCGCTAAATCCTGGTAGTGAAGAATCATCATTCACCACCTTTTAGTTCGGGCGCCACTGTAGAGTCATTAGTTTATTTTGAAGCAGGGGACGTGAAAAATGAGCAATGCTCTCGCCGGAACTCGAATTTCAGACCTCTCGAATACGCGTCGATAATTCTGGCCGTTACACCACGAAGACATGCTAAGAAGGCGGGAGAAATACCTTATAATCTTACACCTCTTGAAATGACAGCACTTAGTAAAGTCCTGGTAGTAAGACTTAGTAAATATCCTGGTAAAATAACAAAATTAAGATTCCATTATAGAACTTTCTAACGTAAAAAGTCCGAAGTCACAGTTATTGTGCGTTTGTCATTTCGAAAGATACCTATGCAGTTGAAGGTACAGACGTTAACTAATTCTTAGATTTATAAAAATACTTTTAGAGTATAATTTTTATTATTACTTAAAATCTAAATCATTAGTTCAAAATGTATATTTGCTGGTAATTCCTGGTTCCTATATTTCTATAATTCCTATATTTTCTGGTTCAAATGATAGCTGCGTTTTAGATTATTTAAAACACGTCGCAATTTTTAAATGAATCTGTTTGACACAAATTTTAAATCTGTTTTACATGTTTTTGTACAGAAATGGGGATGTAGTTTATCTGACATAATTTTCTTAGCCGTAATTCTTTACATGCTTTTAATGAACAGGGAAAAAGATATTACAATTCAGGTTTTCCAAAACAAAAAGTAACCATAATCTGCGCCAAATTACTGAAAACTTCAATATTAGCTCAAATATCTGTCATAATCTGTCTTATTCATCAAACTCAAACAATAATGTCAATACATTGTACTCAGACTCGGAGACGTAAATGATGGTCCTGGCATCAATGCATTTCATTGATGCCAGGACCACAAAGAAAACTAGTTAAAATATACCTGAATAGAAAAGTAACTTCAACAGATTTATAAAACTAATTAACATCTTTGATTTTAGAAATACCAGCTGCAAAGAAAAAACAGTATTTGCATACAAAAGAAAAATCATCGCTTCTCACATGAGCAGAATTCTTCTTAAGAAAAGCATGCAGAAAAGAACTAGAAGAAAATAACGTAATAATGGAACAACAGTTGGTAATTGCATGTAATTTGCAAGATGGAGCTAAATTAAATTCACTTTTGCTGGCTGAATTTTTACTTAAACATTTGTAGAGACAAAAGGAATTTTCGAAAGCAGGGAAAAGTGAAAAATGAGCAATGTCCTCACCGGAACTCGAAACACGGACCTTTCGAATACTCTCCGCACTACACCACGAAGGTATGCCAAGAAAGCGGGAGAAATACCTCATATACTTCCCCTTTTAAAGCGGGACTGGGGATTAGGGAACCCGATCGCCAAATGCTGGGGGTGGAGGATCAGCATTCCCCACCTTTTTGTTCGGGCGCTACTGTAGAGACATTAGGAATTCTTTTAAGGCAGGGAGACGTGAAAAATGAGCACTGCCCTCGCCGGGACTCAAACCACGGATTTCTCGAATACCCGCCGAGCGTGCTGACCGCTACACCACAGAGGCATGCCAAGAAGGCGGGAGAAACACCTTATACAGGAAAGCGACTTTTCGCTACTTTCATTTCTATCACTGACAAGGCGTACGGAGAGTGAAAATATTCAACACTCAAGAAAGGATTTACAGTCTGCACTTCTGGTGCTTATAACTTAGCCAATACTTTTGACTCTAATTCAAAATACATTATAAAATTAAAACTAAGTTAAATAATCAGCCGAAGTTGCGCAGAGGTAATTAACTAGAGCTAGCTCTTAGCCCTACCACCGACCTACACAAACCGGCAATTAATATGCCCGGTAATAAAATAGTAAGCTTAAATATCAGGGAAAAAGTGGCCGGCAGCGGTGTCCGCCGATAACGTCACGGCAAAAACATCGCGGACGAAAACGTCGAAGAGAAAAACAACGCAAGGCGAAAACGTCGTGGTACAAAACACCGTGGAAGAAAATAAAACAAAGAGAAAATATCGCGGCTTTAAATCATCGTGGTACAAAACATCGTCATCGAAAATAAAGCGGTTCAAAAACTTCGCAGTTTAAAAACATCGCCGTCGAAAATATCGTGGTAAAAAATAAAGCACCTGCAAATCATCGCATGACGATAACATCGCAGACATGCGTTTTTCAGGCTTTAATAATTGTAAAATTTAGTGATTGTTTATAATTGTAAAAACTTGCATAACGATTTGTGAACGCAAGATGGAAAGAAGGATAATTTTCACTTTCATATTTTTTATTAACTAATAAACATTTGCTGAAAATATAAAATGGAAATTTAAGCGTAGAAAATTAACACAACTTATAGCACTTAATTTTAAACTGGCATAGTTAACCAACAAAGGTCATTAACAAATTATTTCATGAAAAGTATAATCTAACAAAGAAAGACAAGTAACTGTATGAACTTATCTATAAAAAAATTGCTAAGTTAATTATGCTATTATTTTCTTCATTTTTGTTAATCTGATACTCGTATAATGAAAATTATTTCTTGTTTTGTTTAAATTTCTTGTTTTTTAAAAATTTATTAGTTAATAAAAAATATGAAAGTAAAGATTATCCTTCTTTCCACCTTGCTCTCATAAATCATTATGCGAATATCCATTGACAATTATTAAAGCCTCAAAAACGCATGTCTGCGATGTTATCGTCATGAGATGATTTGGAGGTACTTTATTTTTTACCGCGACATTTTCGACGATGATATTTAAACTCCGAAGTTTTTGAACCGCTTTATTTTCGACGACGGTATTGTGTACCACGATGTTTTAGAACTGTGATGTTTTCTCTTTGTTTTATTTTCTCCCCCGATGTTTTGTACCACGACGTTTTCGCTTTGCGTTGTTTTCTCCGCGACGCTTTCGTCCGCGATGTTTTCGACTGTAACCCCGTCAGGCAGAACAAGCTTCGTCTGAAGTAACACAGACACCAGTTTAAATAGTACCTTTCTAGCCGACTTTGCGAAACGTGCGAAACTGAAAGTATCATTCAGACTAGAAAAGGAAATAACAGAAAACATAAAATGTAAATAACTGAACGAAACTGGTTAGTTTAAAACTAAATAAGTCCTTACAAATTATTGAAAATAAATCGATAATTGCAAATTAGTTAATTTTCACTAAGACAAAAAAATTTAGATATCCACAACAAATTACTTAACGACCTTCGCTCAGTCGCGACTCTTACTCCGAGAGCTGCTGAATTAGATAATAAAATCAAATCTGTTGCATTAGTGATTTTCTTTCTATTTGGCTTTGTGCAGTTTAAGTTTTTGAAAAAAAAAAAAGAAAACTTAAAAGCATCGTTTTTCTTCGTGTATAAGTTTCCATATTATTATCTTAAATTAAAAAAAAATATATATATATTCATCATAATACCGATTTATACCTTCAACATCTAACATCTTGACATCTAATTACCGAGCGAAAGAATCGAAAAGTTAGAAGAATACCAAAATCTCCTGACAGGTTATAAATTCTGAGCTTTTACAACAACCCGGTCTTAATTAGTGCCCTTGAGGTAGACCAGTAAGTGAAATTCATACTTCCTCAGAGAATTCTGTTCTTTATTCGGATGTTTTAATACTCAGATAACGAGGAGTTTGTTCGCAAGTTGTTACGCCTATCTCTAGAGTAAAACAAGAGAGGAATTCGCAGGCAAGTATGTAGAGAGGACTGATTAAGGAGACTAAAGTAACTTGTTGGGAATTGTTGATTTGACTCAGAATCTACAAAAATAAAAATTGTTCTCAAATTAAGAGGATTTTGTTCAATAGCAGAATCGTGACCAGAGATGGTGAGAGAGTCAGGAGATATACATAGATAAACGAATTTATGTAAATATAACTAAGCGCACATTTTGGTATAAATTAGCCCAGTAAATAATATACATCCAGGGTAAAATGCTTATGGAGCAGTGTTTTGAAATATATAACGCTAACCAGTTGTAATATCTGGTGTACTCTCAATGTTTTTTTTAATTGACTGCTGCAATGTGAACGAAGTGCCTCTTAAATTAATTTTGGTCTTAGAAGTTGTAGGGTTTCATTTAGTTTCGTTAACCACTTATTTTATGTTAATTCTTTTTCCGTTCTTCTAGTTTCCCATTTTCTTGGCAGAATATAAACTTCCAGCTTGCGTGTATTCAAATGAGATATAAAGTGAGCGAGTATTTAAGGGAAGATTTTAGAAAGTGGAATCAGAGCGTGTTTCCGCCTGCTGAAGATCACGCTGCTAATTGCTTCTCTTGAGAGCAGTATTCTGCAGCGTTGCGTTATTCTCGTCATTAGGCTTGACACGGCGACTATAGGTCAGAGCCAACTTGCGCGTTCTCTTTGTCTATGTAACCGTTGGGATAATTTACAGTTACCTAGTTAAGACAAATTCAGTACTTATGATTTAAGCTATGAAGGCTTGCTGTCTTCAAACAGGAGTAGTGCACTGTTAACTTTCATTTGAGTTAAATAAAAGGGTCTTTTGCACTCTTTCTCTGTCTCTGCGGTACTTATACACTTACAAGTGTACTTTCGTACAGCTTATACTACCAAAGAACATAAGACTTCATTAATAAAGTTAAGGGAAGACTGTAGAAGAAAAAAATTTCTGATGATCAATTTCAATGCTGCAGTGTTTGTTAAGTAAATTTCACCCATGATCTCGTCTTCTCCTCCCCCCCGTTTTGTAAATACTATCCTTAAGAAATTCGACTCTGTGGTATTTTCGCATTTGGGATATTATTTCATGACATTATAAGGTATTTGTTCCACCTTCTTCGCATGCCTTCGTGGTGTAGTGGTCAGCACGCTCGACGTGTAACCGAGAGGTTCGTGGTTCGATTCCCGGCGGAGGCGTTGCTCATTTTTCATTCTTCTGCTTCTAAAAAAAGATCCTAATGTCTCTACAGCGGCACCCGAACTAAAGAGGTGATGGGTGATGATTCTTCACCACCAGGATTTGGCGATTGGGTTTCCTAATTCCCAGTTGCCCTTTAAAAGAGGGGGGATAAGGCATTTCTCCCACCTTCTTAGCATGCCTTCGTGGTGTGTAGCGGTCAACGCGCTCGAAGCGTATTCGAGAGGTCCGTAGTTCGAGAGCCGGGGAGGGCATGGCTCATTTCTCACTTCTTCTGCTTCCAAATAACATAATGTCTCTGCAACATCATTTCAATTTTGTTTCCTTGTCTGATGGATTTTATTAGACTGCATTAAAAAATTGTATTCTGATCTGCAAACTTGAGAGCATGATTTAACATTTCAGAGAGCTTATCATTCCGTTTTGCAAAAAGAGAAAAAAAAATAAAAATATAAAAATCATAAAGTTTAAAAAGAAACTGTACTTTGACCATGGTACGCAGATTTCAGTTGAAGATCGGAAACAATTTTAAGCTAAGTTACGATAGGCCTATTATTTTAAGAATTAGTCTCCCATCCCTAGAAAGTAAGGATTTAGATCATAAAATCTTATATTTGAAACAAGCTCTTCATAAAACTGAAATCGCAGGGAAAAGTGAAGTATTTCATGAAATGATGCATTCTCTGATACACTGTAGAAAAACAAATTGTGGAGATTTATGCGTGGTCAAGTTCTGCAGATCCTTATGTAAATTTAAACCAATTTTATACGCTTTTCAAATGCAAAATCGTACCTCTGTATTCATTCATTCATAACCCGCGCTTTCAAGTGTTCGAAAAAAAATTTACAAAAAGGAGAGGAAAAAAGAGTTTTAAATTACAACTTAGCGCTTCCAAAGGGATTTTTTCATTAAGTCAGTAAGAGTAATTGCTAGCGATGAAAACCTATAAAACTAAATTTTAGCGTTAAATAAGATTAAAACTAACTTAAATAAAATAAGAAAGAAAAAGAAAGCGAATATAAATTTTGAAAGCCCTGAAATTTGTTTGGCTCTGCATTTTTTTTTTTTTTTTTTTTTTCGTATTTCTTTTTCTTTTTTTCGTTTTTCTTTTTTTCATTAACCATTTTCCTGTCTGGGCGGCTAGTACTACAAAGGTTAAAATTCGAAATATCGTACTTTGTTTGCCGCAATATAATTCCCATGGGTTTTGTGACAAAAAAAGAAAAAACCAGCGACCGAAATATGGTAACTACATAAGTTCACGTAATGGGCATTCATAATAATTTTACACTTAAAAGAGAAATTTATCACTGATTACAATTTATGAAAGAAGGAGAAACAAATAAATTATGGAAATATTGAAATTAAATTTAGGTGATATTTAACACTGTACTAATTAACAGCAGAAAAGCAACAATACAAAGCATTCGCTTCATCGTGAAATGATTTTCTAATCTAAACAATAGTTTCCATTTCAACGAAGGATCGGCTTTAACTTCTTCAAAAGCATAGCAAACGAAACAGAAATAATTTCACCCTTGTTAAATGACTTTATAACTCCTTATTAGTATGTTTTCAACCATTCATAATCATTCAACAATTTATTAAATTTTTCATCATGTCAGAAAAGTCATTTTTCCCACACTATTCATAACATGTCACGCATAATTGTTCCATTTCTCGCCAAATTTGTCGCAGTATCTCGCCCCTCAATGAAATTAATGGAAAGTTAAAGCTTTCACAATCTAAGATTCGGCTGAAAATTAACTGCGAATACAAATCTTTATGTATGATTATTTTGGCGTGCTTCTTTATTCCTCTTCGTTATCGCATGAGGCGTTATCTGAGCATCAATTATATCGCCAGTTTCATGATTCGGAGAGTTCCAGATTTTTTTTTTCCACTTTAAGTAACGCCAGATAACTTCGTTGTTCCTCCTGCTTTGTTCTTACCAAGTGTCGCGATCGGTATGGCGTATGACTCCAACACAAAGTTGAAGATCTTCTGTTCTAGACCGTCGATGCGTTTGGCGACAAATTTCGCGCGAGTGGGGAAGAAGGGTGGAGGAGTTAAGGACGTCTTTTGCCCTCCATCCCACCCCTTGAATCCTCCCTACCCCCAAACTAAAGACAACCGGCCCTCCTCCTCCTCTTGAACAATCTCCACATTGAGCAAACTCCTCCATGCATAAAAGATTAGGCACCTAATGGTCCCCGCATTCTGATGAAAAGGCAAGTCTCTCGCTTCTAATGATCCCACTGTGCTCTCCATCCTCCTTCCTTCTAGAGATGAGGGGAGGTATAAAGAGAAGGGAGAAACGAATCTTCCCGCTTGCACTTGTTAAATTATTGTCTACCATCCATGCAAATTAATTGAGGTAGCACAAATGCGTGTCGTTAACTGTAAATTGCCCGAAACGTATGTAATCTGTTTTCCATGTCGTAATTCGCGACAAACTGGATTATTTATGCTAATAATGAGAAAGATGATGCTGCCAGAGACAGGGAAAGCTAGAAATGGAAGAGTATCAACTCAGATGCGTATGCAGTGTTTGGTCAGCAGTTATTCTTAACACTACAATTGCTAAATACTTTCAACACGAATAAATAAAGAAATGTTTCTCTTTTCATTTTACTAAAGCAAAATCCCTTTGTCAAGTTTATCCTAATTTTATTAACAATTATTTTAAGTTATGCAACTTGCCTATCTATTCTAATTTCAGCTTACAATTTGCTACCAGAATGTAATTTCAGAAGCGCAGTGACTGCAAACGAGTAAGAGTTCTATTTAAATCGATGTTTCGCTGACTTCGTGAGAGAGAGTCTGATTTTGCTGAGCAGCACGCGTTTGCCTTTTGGTTACGTTTTCTTTTAGATACTACGCTCGGTCATACATTAGGCCCTTGCTTGGCTTCGCCGATTTAATTAATATTAGGGGCCAACTACTTAGAATCCTGATAGCTTCGGTTATACATTTCAGTTAGCTTTAGTTAAGCTTAGTTAAGTTTAATTTCATAATCATCTAACTTCAAGCCCAAGTGGAGACTTTGTCTACGTTCCGAGTTAGGAACTAATTGCAATTATTCTGATAAATAAAGGCTAGTTAACTCTTCTTACGTCTTACGTGTTTGTTCACACACTGAAGCGATTATTCGCTTGTTAGTGTTTGTGGGAATGATTGTTAGTGTTTGTGGAAATTATTCGCTTGTTAGTGTAGTGAACATTGAATTAAATAAGAAAACCCAACAGCTTTCAAAAAATTTCTTTTACTGAAATGACTTCCGTAATTGTAGATTAATTTTTAATTCATTTCTCAAGAAATTGCAAATAAAAATGGGAGTAAAGAAAGCTATTTTTACGCACTGAACACTCGTTATTATGGCCTCTTATTATTAATGAAAAACTATGTTATAACAAGTGAAAGCTGTTATAACATGAGGGAAGTGAATTAAATACTCTCAACAGCTGGGACTTTGTGCACCGAACATCGTAATGGAATGTCGCTATAACAAAAGGTCATTATTACGAACTTCGATGTCATATGCAAAACTTGGATACGCACCGATAGCATCTCTCTCTGCAGTTGCCTTCCAACTGAAAATTGTATTGTTATAAAAGTCTTTGACATCCCGGATGTCCATTTGTCCTCCGCTGGAAACTTTCGGTATTAATCGTGCACATACCTCTATCACACATGCAGCCTTTTTCATAAGTATTGTTCAAGCTGCGTTGAATTTCCTCTGCATTACGAGGTTAAAGATATCTTCCAAAGGAAAGAAACTCGCACCTGGCGATATTGATTCCGTTAGACAAGTTAACCATGGCGGGCCATCAACCCACTTCGGCTTGGCCATTACTAAGGCCAGAAGTGGTGGTCACTTTATTATGGAGGCACCTAATAGGTGGGCCACCTTTGCCTCCTATGAAGGGACGGACAGTTACAACCATGCCTTCTCCGGGATTCGAACCCAGGCCCTTTGATATCGTAGTCGGTCCCCTACCCACTATACCGTCTGGGCGGCGCACACACATTATATAAATATCAGCAATTAATGAGGCAATGAATTGCAAGAACAAATAGTCTTCGTTTGTCAATTAGTATGCTGTAGAGACATTAGGTATTTGAAGCAGGAATATTTGAAAATGAGCAAAGCCTTCGCCGGGAATCGAACCACAGACCTCTCGGTTAAGCGTTGAGCGTGATGACCGCTACACAACGAAGGCATGCGAAGAAGGCGGGAGAAATACCTTATACACTCCCCCTTTTAAAGGGCGACTGGGGTTTTGGGAACCCAGTCGCAAAATCCCGGTGGTAGAGAATCATCATCCACGATCTTTTTAGTTCGGGCGCCGGTGTAGAGACATTCGGATTTTTTGGAAGCAGGAAGGATGAAAAATAAGCAACGCCTTCGCCGGGAATCGAACCACGGACCTCTCGGTTACGCGTCGAGCGTGCTGACCACTACACGGCGAAGGCATGCGAAGAAGGCGGGAGAAATACCTTATAATGCATTAAAGCGTCTTTTCTTTATTCTTATTTTTATGCACAAGTTCTTCGGAACTTAATTAAAAACAGACCCGTTTATTTAAGTTAGGAAAACTATTAAATTAATGAAAATTAATTATTATTAAATCAATGAAACGATTTTAAACAACTAAAAGTAAACTCGTTTGGATGAACCCTATGCAAGTTCTTTTTTTTGTTTTGTTTTTAGCGCAATTTATTGGAGTTGTATTTTTCGCGATGACATAATCTCAAATCAAATTTAAAGTTTTAAAAAGTTTGTAAGCAGGAAAAGTGCACTAGTAATTGAAAACAAAAACTTATTCAATTCAAATCATATGGATTTCTAATTATCAATCTTTCTGTTTTTTGTGATGACAAATTTTGTACTTGAGAGGGAAAAAACTGCTTCGAAACTTTTACATATCTACTATGAACTTATAAGGTATATCTCCCACATTCTTAGCGTGCCTTCGTGGTGTGATGGTCAGCACACTGAGCCGGTAATTCAGAGGTCCGCGGTTCGATTCCCGGCGAAGGCGCTGCTAATTTTTCATGTCTCCTGCTTGTAAATAACCTAATGTCTCTACAAACTATTACATAATTCTCAATTTCTTCTCACATCAGACTTAAACATTTTCTTAATGAGAGTTACGAGAAATAAAAATGAGTTATTAAGCACTTTACAATTACTTTCTGTTTCTTCATTCCTAATATGTATAACACAAAATATTAGAATTTTAAATCTATAAAACGATTTGAATTTCTTATGAAATTTTGTTCAAAATGGCAGTTACGTTTTTATTATCCCAGGTACCGGCCGAGCGGCAAATTCTCTGAACAGTGGTAGTTCGACGTGGGATAGAATCCCGGCGAACGAGCTGGCTGCATGGTGCTCTTCGTGATTTTCCCCATGTGCAACACGGATACGAGCAAGGTTCTCTTAAAAAATCCTCCAAGAAGGCATCCCTTTCCATATGCAGATTATTCTACTGTTTAAAAAGAATTATTTTCTAATATGGAGCAAAACTCCTATTTGGGTATGGAAAAAAAAAAAAAAAAAAAAAATATCCGTAGACGAGTTACAGGCAGAAAATAATTTTCGCAAATATTATGAATCTTTACTAATTTTGCTACCACCTGGAAAGCTGGCAAAGGCAAAATGCCTATTTATACCTTAACCTTAGCGATAGCAATCTTTAAGTTTCAATACATGGGCTTTAAATGAATGTTCTCTTCTCTTTATATAAGAGATTTTAGAACTGAATACGTTATCTTACGTACTTTTATATTGTATTATTTACTATTACTATTTATTTTTATCTATTCTTTTGTATTAATATCATCATTTATTTTATCTCCTATTATATTATCACACTTATTCATATTTTATATTTCCATCCTTTCATTTCATAATCAGAAGATTTCCAACCCATTAGGAAGTTTAACCTCTTAACAGTGAATCTTTTAGCGGTGTGTATCTTATCTCTGTTATAAAGTAATGACTTAAAAGAAGAAAAAAGTTCTGCGGTAGAAATTAGACGAAATGTTATAAATATTTTGAACTGAGTGCTACGATGTGCAAAATTGTAGGAATATGCAAGTCTAAAAGTATTTAAAAAACTGAACGTAAAATGACGTCTTCTTTATTCACCCTACGAACATTCAAACATTATTCAATTCCTTTAGTGCAAATTAGTTTTAGACAAAAATCACATTGCCCTGTTGACTAGGATTAACATAACGTTTTATGCAATTGAATTGCGTTTCACCACCAATCATGCCTCGCACAACAGCGGAATAATCAAAATGTTTTATTGCTTTCAGAGCAATAAAGCATTTTTATACTTTAACACTTTCAGAAAATTACATCAATCAGAAAACTATGTTGTTTTGCAATCAAAAGACGCTTATTACAAATGTTTCCTTGATTAACTTTTAGTTGTGATTGCTCCATCATTAGAGTTGTAAGGTTTTAGTTAAACTAACAAAGTTTTATTTTAATTTATCCTTTTCTATCTGTTCTCATTTTCAACTTCCCGTTAGAAGAAGCGAGCGTTTTCAGCTTTATGCTAATTTGAAGTGGAGCCAAGTTCTATTTAAACCGGAGGTAGAAACCTCTCAGGGTGAGAGAGCTTTTAGTCTCAGACCACGGTCACTCTATTCTACTGTAGAGAAATATGATGTCATGCAGCGATAGCAGCGCCCCCACCTGAAGTAGAAAAAAAGTAATGAGATGTTAGACGCTAGACGGGAAAGGCGTAGGAAGCCTTATCCTTTGTTTCATAAAATTCCATAAGATGATTTATTAACTGTTTAACTGTATATATTGTAAATAAATATTTAAATTAAAGTTTCTTCGCATCAGTGATAGATATATAGATTTCTTCATAGACAGATTTTAGAAAGGATTTAACTTCGAATTGAAATTAGCCTATTGCGAAATTACCCTTTCGCGATATCTACGTTCTCCTGACTACCTAGCATTTAAATTCTAAGCCGTAGCGCTTTTACGTGATTGAAGTAATTCCAAGTGCGTCAGTATTAGTTAAACCTTGCTACGCACCATTTAGTTTAGAGGCCAACCTCGCGTTATAGCTCTGTGAGCAACGACTAATTTAATTTCTATTTAGTTTTAGTTTAAATTTGATTGTTCATTTTAGACCCAAGTGCTGTCTCTACTTTCTGTATCCCTCCCGAGTTGGGAAGTGATTTGTAAATAAGATTGCTTTAATAAAAGAGGATTTTAAATCCCTTTCAAGTGCAGTTATTCTCCAACTTAATCACAGATTCTACCACAGAACATAGCTGCATTCAGTTCCCTGTTCCAGAGCAGGACTTTAAGCTGTCACGAAGATGTTTTCCAAGAATATGCACCGAACACTCAGTCCTGACAGAGTAGACTACCAATGTCTAAAAAGTAAGCAGAACTTCCTGTAAGAATACTCACAGACTCATGACGATGAATGAAACTTATTTTATTCAATCTTCTTTAAAGATGATACCTACGCTGAAGAATGAAAATTCGCGATGGGCGCCGAAGTCTCCGATATTTTAGCTCAGAGAAGCACCTTCAAAGTAGAATACACGCAGATGGAACTCCATTCGTTTAAAAAACTGAAGTTCTATGCCTTGCCATAAATTCTAGAATACTGTTTTGCATCCATGGCTCTCTTCAGCCCCTTTGATGTTTTTTAAATTTACGTAACTCTGAACAATGATATCATTCTGTAAATTTGACAATTCATTCGCCAGTGGGAAATATCGCTCGGAAATTATATCCTGTGTTTTCCTACCTTATGGTTCTATTCTTTGCAGCCAATTTCGAAAATCTTCTGTAATTTTTATTTTACTCTTATTGTGCCTTTTCAAATAAAAAGACAAGAAATATAACTGACTACCGGATAATTTATTTTCCCTCCCTCTTTCTTTTTGAATGCAGTTGTAGTTTACGAAACTAAATCTTAACGGATGCATCGTAATTTTTACATCTGCAATGTAATATTTTCGGTAATGGGAAATCGAGACAACTTTGAAACAAAATTCCATTTTCTTGCAGGCACAGATAACAAAAAAGCTTCGCTAATGAGGCTTACACTCCACTCCAAGCTATTTATGAAAAGAAAAGCTCCGCATCGAAAACCCACAGTTCATAAAGTCCATTGTTGAAATCGTTTATTCTCCTATACATTTGTGTCTATCTTTAACCCATAAAACCTCTGCAGTTGCGATATTCTGTAGCCGCCTGACCGCCGTATGAAACCATCTCCCATTGAGCGGTCATATGTCAAGTAACTGCCCCATGGCAATAAAATTTCTTGGCGCGTGTGCCCTTGGATTTGACACCCATGGGTGAGCGTTAAGTCCCCCCTTCTCTTCGTCACACTCGGATCCAGATAACGGATTTATTCCGTGTGTCAGTTTGGAAGTGTTTGCCATTAAGGTCCGCAGTCCACTGCTTGTCTTCAATGGCTCCAGCGGTCAGTTGGTCAAGCAGGGATAAATTATGGGATCTAGGGTCGAGGGGAGGTGGGGATTACTGGACTAGAGAACAAAGGGGTGGCTGTTGGACATTACTTCGAGAGGGAGAGGACGAATAAATGTTCTATGTCTTTAAATATGCTTGTTTAGAGAGTCTTCTTGCTGTAGGAGAAGCACTGGAGCCAGGGAAAGGGGATACACACGATAAAAGGAATTTAATAGATTAATGGAGAAATCATATTTTGTATGTGGAAATACCTTTAAAATAAGGTTTTTTAACTTATTGCAAAAATGCATACAGAATAACCGTATTGCGGGGTTTCACTTATTTAATTCAATGTTCAATCTTTGAACCCCACAAACACTAGCAAGCGAATAATCGCTCAAGTGCGCGAACAAACACGTAAGATTTAAGAAGGGTTATGTACCCTTTATTTCTCAGAATAAATACAATCAAATCCTAACTCCGTGTATACAGCAAAGCCTCCACTTGGGCTTGAACTTAAATGAATAGGAATTTAAACATAACTAAGCTTAACTAAAACTAATTGAAGATATAGCCGAAGCTATCAGGATTCTAACTAGTTGGCTCCTAAATCTTAATTAAATCGGCGAAGCCAAACAAGGGCCTAAAGCACGGCCGAACGTAGCAATATCTAAAAGAGACGTAGCCAAAAGGCAAACGCGTGCTAGTCAGGGAATCGGACTCTCTCGAAGTCAGTGAAATATCGACTTAAATACTACTCTTTAATCATTTGCATTCACTGCGTTTCTGAAATTACATTCTGGTAGGAAATTGTAATCTGAAACTAGAATTGATAGGAAAGAAGCATAACTTAAAATAACTGTTGATAAAATTAGGATAAACCTTACAACATAATTAAAAAGAAAGGACGGAAATGAAACTAAGCACAATTTTATCATGCATTTACATTTATTGTGGATGAAAGCTAAGATACTGTTTCACGTCTAGTTTCGAATTCAAATTTAAAAACCACGGTGAATGATTTTAGTAAATGATTAATGTAACAGTAAAATGTAAGGACCCAAAATATTTCAATCGATTTTGATCTTCGAAAGTAAAGAACTTCATAGCTTCTGATAAAGATTAACATTACAGCAGTTTTCAGGGGGCAAATAATAATTTGTGATATTTCCTTTTCCCATCATGTGGACCTTCAGTTATGTTTAATTCGTTTTCCACTTATTTTTACTTTAATTTAAGAGTATGTGTCCACAAATCATATGTTTGTCAGCTGTATGGAAAAGAAGCATTTCCTATTGGTTAACCAAGAAATAATTTGTTCCGTGAAAAAAAACAAATTAACGTTTGAAAAGGAGATATTTTACCTAAAAATATTTCCGACTCATCTTGCACGTTCACTGTTGGATTATGTTAATTAGAGTTTAATGTTCGGTAATAAATTTCTTCAAAACTGCACATACCAACAGAAACAGACAAATGAAGACTTCAATAAATAACAACCTTGCATTTTATTCGAAGTAAATGTTTGCCACATTGGGAGAAGATTTGTCAGTGAGAGAAAATTTGGGAGAAGCGGGACAGTGGGAGAAAATTTGACACTGACTGTATTGAAGTAAAGCTATGAATTGAAAAATTCAGTTTATTTAAAATTATAATAAGGCTACTCGTTTACTTACATTTATTTTTTTCATTTTTTAAATCTTGTGAGTATCTGTGGAGTACATTTTAATTTCATGCGTTTTATAAAAAATATACATTTTTCTTAAATAAATCATTTTGTCCAGTTAATCCGTGGGACAATTATTTAATAGTTAAAACAAACATAATTTTTGATTTTGATTTTTAATTAATTGATTTAGTTTTAATTAACTTGTATGGTTTTACTTATTTAATTCAGTGCTCAATCCCTGAACCCCACAAACACTAATAAGCGAATAATCGTTTAAGTGTGTGAATAGTGACGTAAGACTTGCGAAGGGTTAACTACCCTTTATTTCTTACGATACAGTCAACTCCTAACTCGGAGTGTACAGCAAAGCCTCCACTTGGGCTTGAAATTAAACGAATATAAAATTAAACTTAACTCAGCTTAAATAAAGCTAACTGAAAGATATAGCCGAAGCTATCAAGATTCTAAGTAGTTGGCCCTTAAATCGTAATGAAGTCGGCGAAGCCAAACAAGGGCCTAAAGTTTCTGCATTAGTGGACTGTCCTACTGTATCATCGGAAGAATTCGTTGCAGCAAATGAGGATAATGTTTGTACAGCTCCAGTTATGGCAGACAAAGGCAGTTTGGAGTTTATTCAAAGCTAAACAACATTATTGATGCAGATTCCGAGGACGAAAATGAAATGAATAATGCAGGTCCTGTTCCCACGTCATCCGAAAAGAGGAACGTCATGAAAAGAAAGTGCAGTTATTTTAGACGCACATTCCAATGGTGAAATAAACAACAAAATGGACGACATCCAACAATTTGTTGACAATTAAGTGCTAAAAAAGACAATACAAACAAAAATAGATTATTTTCCCAAAACTCAATAAATGTTTTCTTTTTCAAAAAACTTGAAAATGTTGTATTAAATTCCATCAAGTTCTTGTGGATGTTTTTGTTTCATTGATTTTTATTAAATACATGCATATATGCATAACTATGTAAATAAAGTCTACTCCAATAAACTTAAATTTGTTGAATATACTTTTTTTTCCCAGTATCCTTTCACACGAAAAAATGTTTCAATCCTCTCAGTTTCGTGTTAAACGATTTTCACTGTATTAGATAATAAAATTTTAATTTTTTACACGCAGCAGATACGCAACATAAAAGCGAAAGAAATTTTTTAGTTTTTTGTAAAGCAAAAGAAATTTATTAGTTTCTTGTAAAGAAAAATTCTTTTTACTCAAAAGCTTATAATTTGCTTAGTTTCCACGAAACTGACTCCCATATTTTTTTAATATTATTTATTGTTCCAAATGACTACCTAATTCAATAAAGACACATATCTATCATCATATTCTCCGAACTCTTTTTACCATAAGCTCTGCCTAAAGGCGATCAAGTCCATCCCATCTGTGACGCGTCCAACACGAAGATCTATCTCTGCAAAATCATCGCCCATTCATCACGGATGAGAAAGGCCTTTCGGACTTGCATAATTACGTTTCGCGGACGAGCCATTTGCTTTAGCCCCGTAACCCAGTAAAAGGGTTTAATCCGATTTAGACGATGACCAAAGCCCTCTTCGGACACTGGACACTGGTCACTGCTTTTACGCTTAATTGAAGGATTGTTTTTCTCATTGAGCGATTGTCCGAGCTTAGATAATTCGGTTAGGAGAGCGAAAGGGAGTTTGGATGCTGAAGGCTGCATTTCCAAGATAGAAGTGTCCGGTGGTTGTACACATCTGACCGATGGTCATTCGGTGACTTCATAAGTCACTTTGTTGTTTTTGATAAGGTTTTTGAAAAGAGGTGGACTTTTGGATCCTGTCCTTCAACCAACATTAGGTAGCCTAAAGAGAATGACGACTTGTTATCTTGAAGATATTCGAAGTTGTCCACAGTTTTTTAATAGCATAATTAAATAGAAGAATAAATAACAGAAATTGAGTACAAATATTTTGAACCCAAGGCATGCCAAAGCTAATTAACACGGAATAAGAGGAATAATAGAATAATGAAACAATGAGAAAAATAAATGCGTCTGTGAATTTTATATTCAAGCAAACCTCGGTAGATCTACAATATAATCACATGCACAGATCAAGCCAAAAAAATATTTATTTTATTTTTTAATTTAAGAATAAAGTTTGCTTCATTGCAGAGTCATTAGGTTTTTTTTTTTTTT